>QAOC01027295.1:113074-166723 GCA_003255005.1 Begonia fuchsioides | reverse complement strand
GGGTAGGGGGGGAGAATTAGGTTAACGAAACTTTTTCTATTACTAAGTCATGTTCGTGCAAATTATTTAGTTATATCTAAAACTCAAGTGCGGAATAATCAAACAAGTAAATGAGAGTTTAAAGTAAGAGAAATTGACACCAGTTTGGTAACGCGGTTTGGCCAACCTTGCCTATGTCCGTGCTTCAAGGTACCTCCTTGAAGATCCTTCTCGCTCAACCTTGAGCTTTTCTCCGATTGACTTACGGGTGTCAACCAAACTTTTTGACTCTTTTCTTGAAGGAGCGTCACCCCTTTTTTTTACAATGATCGTTCAAAGAGTAAATTACAATTTGTACGGTTTTTTAATTAACCGATTCACTCAATCTCAAAGATGATATACAAGTTTGGGTACAAGGATTTGAGAGAGTAAAAGATTGAGAAATAAATTTGGCAGCGTTTGAGCGTGTTTTCTCTTCGTAAAAATTGTTGGTAAAAAATGAGACTGCTTCATCTATTTATAGATTGCTGCAAAATTATCCAGTTGGGTCGACACAAGTCCATCTGGGGTCGACACAAAGTACTAGCCGGTAGACACATCAAAATTTATCCGTTGTGACGTTTCTGACCCTTGGTGCTGTACTGTTGAATTGGGTTGACACAAATGTTGTTGGGGTCGACACACTGTTTGTTCGGTCGACACAACCTTGAAGCATCCTTCTCTGGAATTTCTGGGGTCGACACAAATGTTGTTGGGTCGACACAAATTCTAAAAATTCGTCTCTGGATAAAGCTAGGGTCGACACAATTATAATGGGGTCGACACAAATGAGTTGGGCAGAGACATATTTTGTGCAGGTGGGGTCGACACACAAATTTTGGTAAGGTCGACACAAATTGTTCTATGAGGTCGACACAAAAAATTTGGATGGGTCGACACATTTGCGCACTGTTCTGTCAGTTTAGATCGACAAAATTTTTATAGGTGGGTCTACACAACTTATACGTTGGGCTGAGACTTAGCTTCTGTTTTAGAAAGGGGTCGACATAAGGATATAGTGGGTCGACACAATTGGAAAGTCTCGGCCTCCGTTTTGATTAAGGGTCGACACAAAGACTCTATCAGTCGACACAAATTAGAAAGACTAAGCTTCTGTTTTGAACATGGGTCGACACATATAACTAAGGGTCGACATAACTAAGTAAGCTATGTTTCTGGATTATCTAAGTGTCGACATATATGGCTAAAGGTTGACACAAACAGCATATATACATGACTTTTCTGCTGCACTTAAACAAAATAGTTAGACTTTAATTGTACCATTCAATGAGGGTATTTCTCATGAATCGTTAAGTCTAATTTAAGAATTGTGAAATAGTTTCCTTTATCAATTTTATCTTTCATGCTCATCTTGTATAGTTATCATAAAAAATAATTGATTACTTTAAACATACTTTTAAAGCTAACAATCTCACCCTTTTTGATGATGACAAATACTTTTGAAAGATAAATCGCTCCCCATAGTTATGGCATGCATAAAAGATATTCAATACTCCCCCATACACAGACACTCATATCCAAGACAAATTCATCATAGCTTATGTGTAGTGATAGAGTAGTTTAACTTATGTCCTTTCTCCCCCATTGACATTATCAAAAAGAGTAAACATAGACATGATTAGATAGAATATTCAAGAAGTTAAGAAAGCACATCACTTATCAAAAGGAGCATTGTTGATACAAAAAAAGAAACACAAGAAATTTTCCTAAGACAAAGGAAATTTTCTAAACTACTCTTCGGCTGGAGAGGAGAGAGGAGAATCAATAATAATGGTTGCTGCAGCAGATGGAGGCTCCATGGTCGATGGAATGGGTAGCACGACTGTGCCAGGAGAGGAGGAATGTACTGGAACAACAGCAGGGGTAGTAGCTTCTTCCTCCATGAGATCAACTGTCAGTGTATGCGCTGAGGAGAGATCTTGAGATCGAACAAGAGAGGGAAACAGTGAAGGAATTGGTGAGGGATCTGAAGCACGATTGGGAGGTCGAGACATACTAGGCCTCAAGTTAGATTCACACCATTGATAGTACCACCTCTCAAGGTTGTCATGAAGGAAGTCAACCTTGAAATGAAGGTCAGAATTGGATGCAGTCAGGGATTCTACTGACCTTTGAAGAGTATCATTATGGTGGATAAGAGTCTACTGTGGATGCTAGGTTTGAAATCTGTCCCGTGAGCAAGTCAAAACGTTCTTCCATCAAAGTGATGATCCGTTGGGAGCGGGAAGAAGATCTATGCTCGAGATTAATATCAGCATCATCACAGGTGTGGTGAGCAGGAGGCTTAGCTATGGCCTCTTTGAATTGCCAAATTCTACCCTCATCTTGAGCTAAGCCCATTCGAGCAAGAGTCAAAGAGCTATACTTGTCCAATTTTCTGACGCGGGTGATTGGCTCAGAAGAAGGAATCTCAACCCCGTTTTGGCAAAGAATTTCCATTATGAGGAGGTTGAAAGGTAAAGACATGGATTCTCTATCCATGACTTCCATCATCTGTCGCATGATGATGTCCAATGTCAATGCGATGACTTCTAAAAAACATAAAGAGTACATAGAGCTCCATGTTGCTGATGTAATCTCTGTGGCCATCTTTAGGTAATAGATTATAGGTTAGAAAGTGATGGACTAGGCGAGCCACTATATTGAGATCACTGGCCTTAGGTCGATAAGGCACTGAATCAGGATTCTTCCCGATATGTCTAAGAAAAGGTAAGTACTCTTCATCCGTCATGATTGTAGGCTCGAAGTGCTGCTCATAATATGTCTCAATATTTCCATTGGATGTACAATTCAGAATTATATTCAGTTGATAAGTCGTGAATTGTATTTTCTTTCGAAATACATAGCTCTTAAGGATGAACAGATTCTGATCATAATATAGATTGACATAGAATAACCTCACAGCCTTTTCAGAGAAGGGACCATAGAAGGATAATAATTCTGAAATTCTTAGAAATTCACATCTTTCTTTGATATCTATTCAAGGAATAGAGTTATGCTCATATATCCTACTTAAAATTAGAGGCTTGCCCTGAAAGATTGAATAAAACTTATCTTGGCTGCTCTGTTTTCTGAACAAGAATTTATCCAGCTCTGAGGGTTGAGTTTCTGTTGGTTGAGCCGAGGAGGAGGCTACAATATCCTTGGATTTATTGGCTGCCTGCTTTCTTCTGACTGGATTTTTTGAGGTGGAAGCCATTTGAGGAGATGAGATTAGTAGAAATGGAAGATTGGGTCGACAGAAAGGAATTATAACTTGAGAGAGAGATTGAGCGTGAGGGGGATTAGGTCGACAGAAAGGAATTTGCGATTCAAAATACGGCGTAAGGGTTTTGAAAGAAGAAAAATAGAAGCAAACCCGGTCGACCTATTGATTGATGAACCGGAGAATCGGTCGACATATCCTAATTTTATGTCGACCCTTTTGGCGACAGATTCAAAGTGCGGTCGACATAACCTTATTTATGTCGACCCTTTTCTGCGACAGAGCCTAAGTTCGGTTGACATATCTTCTTTATGTCGACCCCTGTCACAGGAAACAGCAGGAATAAGATGATGTTTGTAAACACCATCAAACCGAATTACTCCTAATCAAATTCTAATTCCATTGAAGGTCTTTTCATCCAAGGGTTTAGTAAATATATCAGCTAATTGATCACTTGACTTGACAAATTCCAAGATAATATCCCCTTTTTGGACGTGATCTTTGATAAAATGATATCTTATCTCTATATGCTTAGTTCTAGAATGGAGAATAGGATTTTTACTGATATTTATAGCACTAGTGTTGTCACACATAATAGGAATCTTAGAGAATAAGAGATTATAGTCTTCTAAGGTATGCTTCATCTAAAGCATTTGTGCACAACAACTTTCGGCTGCGATATACTCGCTTTCGGCAGTTGAAAGTGCTACTGAATTTAACAAGAGCCACTAGTGCTCTTTCTATCCACAAGGCTCCCGGCATAATCCGAATCTGTATATCCAATTAAGTTTAGCGAGGTTCCCTTGGGATACCATAGTCCTAAATTTGTTGTTACACTCAAGTATTTGAAAATTCTTTTGACAGCTTTTAAGTGGGATTCTCTAGGTGCCGCTTGAAATCTAGCACATAGACATACACTAAAAAGAATATCGGGTCTACTTGCGGTTATATATAGAAGAGATCCAATCATACCACGATATTTCTTAATGTCCACAACTTGACCATTTTCATCTTTGTCCAATTTAGTTGTGGTACTCATGGGAGTTCTAGAGGATTTGCAAGAGTCCAATCTGAATCTCTTAAGAAATTCTTTAACATATTTTTCTTGACATATGAATGTTCCCTCTAAGGTTTGCTTAATTTGAAGTCCTAAAAAGAATTTAAGCTCTCCCATCATGCTCATCTCAAATTCATCTTGCATAAGAGAAGCAAAGCTATTGCAAAGTTTTTTGTTTGAGGCTCCAAAAATGATATCATCTACATAGAATTGGACAAGAAGTAAATCATCTCCTTCATGCTTAGTAAAAAGGGTTGAATCAATTTTTCTCATTTTGAACTCTCTTTTCAAGAGAAAGTTCTTCAACCGATCATACCACGCAAGAGGAGCTTCCTTAAGACCATAAAGCGCTTTATGAAGTTTAAATACATGGTCTAACCTATCGAAGGCCTCAAAACCTAAGGGTTCCTCTACATAGACTTCTTCCATGATAAACCCATTTAAGAATGCACTCTTTACGTCCATTTGAAATAGTGTGAAATTTTTCTGGCACGCATAGGCAAGTAGCATGCGAATTGACTCCATTCGTGCTACTGGTGCAAAGGTTTCTTCAAAATCTATTCCCTCTTCTTGATTGTATCCTTTTGCAACCAATCTTGCCTTGTTTCTAATGACAACACCATGTTCATCTAGTTTATTCTTAAATACCCATTTAGTTCCAATGATGGTGCGATCGTTAGGTCTAGGAACTAACTCCCATACTTGGTTTCTCTCAAATTGATTTAGTTCCTCTTGCATGGCCACTATCCAATTTTCATCTAATATGGCCTCATAAAATTTCTTAGGCTCTACTTGAGAGATAAAAGCTATGTTAGAACACAAGTTCCTAAGAGAGGCTCTAGTTTTGACACCCAAACTAGGATTACCTACAATGTCCTCTATGGGATGGCTTTTGGAATATTTCCATTCTTTAGGAAAGCCATCATTGACAATGTTACTTGGCTCTAATCCTAGAGAGATTGGAGGACTTTCAAAAGGAATGACATCTAAAGAGTTTTTATCATTGTCATCTAGACTCAAGGAATCCATCTCTCTTTCCAAATAGTCACTAGGTTCTAAGAGCTCTAAGAGTGGAGGGGACTCATCAAAAGTAACATGCATGGATTCCTCAACAACTAGAGTCCTTTTGTTGAAAACTCTATAGGCCTTGCTAGACAAAGAGTATCCAAGAAAGATTCCAAAATCCGTCTTTGAATCAATTTTTCCTACGTTGTCCTTGGTGATCAAAATATGACATTTGCATCCAAAGGGCCTAAAATACTTAACACTAGGAGTTTTACCCGACCATAGTTCATAGGGGGGTCTTTTCTAAAATTGGACGGATTGATACTCGATTTATTGAATAGCATGCCGTAGCTACGGCTTCCGCCCAAAAATACTTGGGAAGAGAGTTTTCATTGAGCATTGTCCTAGCAAGCTCTTGAAGAGATCTATTCTTTCTCTCAACAACTCCAATTTGTTGAGGAGTCCTAGGAGATGAGAAATTATGATTGATCTCATAGTTAAGACATAGAAGCTCAAATTTCTCATTTTCAAATTCCCCTCCATGATCACTACAGATAGCTACAATGGAGAGATCCTTTTCATTTTGAACTTTCTTCCTAAAGGACGAGAAGGTCTCAAAAGACTCATTCTTAGATCTAAGAAAGTATACCCAACTAAATCTTGAGTAATCTTCAACAATTACAAAGGCATAATGCTTGCCACCTAGGCTAGCTACTTTAGAAGGGCCAAAAAGATCTAAGTGGAGAAGCTGGAGAGGTTTGGAGGTAGAAATAACTGATTTGGAAGAAAATGAGGATTTTGTTTGTTTCCCCATTTGACATGCATCACAAATCATATCATTTTCAAAGGAAATCTTTGGAAGGCCTCTAACTAAATTCTTCTTAGCAATCTTAGCTAAGGTACTCATGCTAACATGGCCTAATCTCCTATGCCATGTCCAACTAACTAGAGAGGAAGTTGCACTAAAACATTTTTCATCAAAGCATGCAACATTATCCAAATCAATTGTATAAACATTATCAGAACGATAGCCAATAAATAAAATTTTACCGCTTGAGCTATCTTCTAATAAGCAGGAATTGGATTAAAAAATAACTCTATATCCCTTATGACAAAGCTGACTAATGCTCAATAAATTATGCTTTAAACCATCAACTAAAAGAGCATTTTCAATTATAGGGGAAGAATGATTACCGATATTGCCAATACCTATAATCTTCCCCTTTTGATTTCCTCCAAAAGATACATTCCCCTTCTTTTGCTTGATGGAAGAAAATCTTGAAGGGTCTCCCGTCATATGCCTCTAACAACCGCTATCGAGGTACCACAGATTTTTTGCAAGGGAGACTTCCACCTATACGACAAGTCAATCAAGTTTCTTAGGTACCCAAACCATTTTGGGTCCTAGAGAGTTAGCATTAGTTCCTTTGGGAACCCATTTCTCAACAATCTTTGTTTTTCTAACTTTAGAGTTCATAGGACAAGTAAAAGCTTGGTATCCTATTTTATTGCATTTGTTGCAAGCACTAGGTTTCACAAAGAAGTTCTTATAGTTCTTTTTCTTAGTGTGTGATTCATAACCTAAGCCGGCCTTTTTAAAAGTTACCCTTTGACTTCCTAACAGCATGTTCAAGTTCTTACTACCATTAGTGAACTTGAGAACTATATCATTTAATTCAAGGTTCCTTTTCTTTAGTGTTTCCAACTCATCATGCACAATATTTTTACAGCTATCATGCGTCTTAACTAGAGCAGCATTCTCCTTTTTTTAATGCCTTATATTTAGATTTCAAGATATTGAAATCATTAAATAAGTCATTGAAAGCATCAAACAATTCATTATCATCATCATAATTTTCTAAATCACTAAAGGAGTCAAGTACCTTGTCCTCCTTTTCCATGAAGCACATGTTGGCTATCTCCTCATCTTCGGATGAGGAGTTGAAGAGTCACTGTCATCCCAAGTTGCTTTCATGACTTTCTTCTTGTAAGCCTTGGGATGCTTCTTAATTCTTGGACACTCAGACTTGTAGTGTCCCGATTTCCCGCACTCATAGCATTTGACTTCTTTTTCTTCTTCCTTAGAGTGCTTTTCCTTTCTTGGGAACTCCTTTCCATTCATTCTTTTTCTTTGAAGGAACCTCTTGAATTTCCTTGTAATGAAGGTGACATCTTCATCCTCCTCTTCACTTTCGTTTTCACTTTTCTCTTGCTTGCTAGATGAAGCTTTGAGAGCGATGTCCCTTTTCTTAGTTGGTTCCTTCTCCTTAATCGCATCCTTTTCATTTGCTTTCATCGTGATCTCATGAGTCATTAGAGATCCGATGAGCTCCTCAACTTTTAGAACCTTGAGGTCTTTAGCCTCTTGGATGGCGGTTACCTTTGGTTGCCATGCTCTTGGAAGGACTCAAAGAATTTTCCTAACACATTCGTCATCTGTATAAACTTTACCGAGCACTTTTAAACCATTAGTAATGTTAGTAAACCTTGTAAACATGGAACTAACCAATTCGTCATTTTGCATAGAAAACAATTCATATTCATGTACAAGCATACTTAATTTGTTTTCTTTTACTTGGTTAGTCCCTTCACGGGTTACCTCGAGTAATTGCTAAATTTCTCAGGCATTATCACAACCTTGAACTCTATTGAATTCATCACCATTTAAGGCACAGTACAAGGTGTTCATTGCTTTAGCATTTAGACTTAATTTTCTTAAGTCATTATCATCGTATTCACTACTCTGTTTGGGAATATTAATGCCATTCTCAGTTTTAATTGGCATGTATGGACCATTTTCAATTATATTCCATACGCTATAGTCCATAGCTTGGACAAAAATTCCCATCCTAGTTTTCCAATATACATAATTATTTCCATCAAAAAATGGGAGTCTAGTAATAGATTGACCCTCTGTGTGTGAGTTGTTCACATTAAAAGCCATGACTTAATTTACTCTAAAATAACAACAAATATAGGTTAATCAATCTAAAAACCTGCTATGATACCAATTGTAGGATCGAGATTAACCTAAGTGGGGTGGTGAGTTAGGTTAACTAAACTTTTTCGATTACTAAGTCAAGTTCGTGCAAATTATTTAGTTATATCTAAAACTCAAGTGCGAAATAATCGAACAAGTAAATGAGAGTTTAGAGTAAGAGAAATTGACACAGGTTTGGTAACACGGTTCAGCCAACCTTGCCTACGTCAGCGCTTCAAGGTACCTCCTTGAAGATCCTTCTCGCTCAACCTTGAGCATTTCTCCGATTGACTTACGGGTGTCAACCAAACCTTTTGACTCTTTTCTTGAAGGAGCGTCACCCCTTTTTTACAATGATCGTTCAAAGAGTAAATTACAATTTGTATGGTTTTTTAATAAACCGACTCACTCAATCTCAAAGATGATATACAACTTTGGGTACAATGATTTGAGAGAGTAAAAGATTGAGAAATAAATTTGGCTGCGTTTGGGCGTGTTTTCTCTTCATGAAAATCGTTGGTAAAAAATGAGGCCGCTTCATCTATTTATAGATTGCTGGAAAATTGTCCAGATAGGTCGACACAAGTCCATCTGGGGTCGACACAAAGTACTAGCCGGTAGACACATCAAAATTTATCTTTTTTGACGTTTCTGACCGTTGGTGTTGTACTGTTGAATTGGGTTTACACAAATGTTGTTGGGGTCGACACACTGTTTGTTCGGTCGACACAACCTTGAAGCATCTCTGGAATTTCTTGGGTCAACACAAATGTTGTTAGGTCGACACAAATTCTAAAGAATTCGTCTCTGGATAAAGCTAGGGTCGACACAATTATAATGGGGTCGACACAAATGAGTTGGGTAGAGACATATTTTGTGTAGGTGGGGTCGACACACAAATTGTTCTCTGGGGTCGACACAAAAATTTTGGATGGGTCGACACATTTGCGCACTGTTCTGTCAGTTTAGGTCGACACAATTTTTATAGGTGGGTCGACACAACTTATACGTTGGGCTGAGACTTAGCTTCTGTTTTGGGAAGGGGTCGACACAAGGATATAATGGTTCGACAAAATTGGAAAGTCTCGGCCTCTGTTTTGATTAAGGGTCGACACAAAGACTCTATGGGTCGACACAAATTAGAAAGGCTAAGCTTCTGTTTTGAATATGGGTCGACACATATAACTAAGGGTCGACATAAACTAAGTAAGCTATGTTTCTGGATTATCTAAGTGTCGACATATATGACTAAAGGTCGACAAAAACAGCATATATACATGACTTTTCTGCAGTACTTAAACAAAATAGTTAGACTTTAATTGTACCCTTCAATGAGGGTATTTCTCATGAATCGTCAAGTCTAATTTAAGAATTGTGAAATAGTTTCCTTTATCAATTTTATCTTTCATGCTCATCTTGCATAGTTATCATAAAAAATAATTGATTACTTTAAACATACTTTTAAAGCTAACAGAAAGTTGTGGCTATCACATAGCGGATGAATATCTTTACAAAGGGGGACAACTTTGTATTCCCCAATGTAGCCTTCGGGAATCCTTGGTGAATGAAGCTCACGGTGGTGGCCTAGCAGGTCATTTTGGGGAAAAGAAGACCATGGAGATAGTTAAGGAGCATTTCTTTTGGCCCCACATGATCAAGGATGTGCACAAGTGGATAGAAAGATGTATCATTTACAAGAAGGCTAAAAGCTGAGTGCTTCCCCAAGGGTTATACATGCCATTGCCGGTTCTCTCTCAACCTTGGGTGAATGTTAGCGTGGACTTTGTTTTGGGGCTTCCTCGGATCCCTAGAGGTAAAGAAGCAATAATGGTAGTCGTTGATTGCTTCTCCAAGATTGCTCATTTCATTGCTTGTCACAAGTCCGATGATGCCAACCAAGTAGCTGACTTGTTATTCAAGCAAGTTGTTCAGTTACACAGAGTTCCAACCACAATTGTCTCGGACCGGAATACAAAGTTCCTAAGCTCCTTTTGGAAGACCTTGTGGAGGAAGCTTGGAACTAAATTGTTGTTTAGCACCTCTTTCCATCCTCAAACATATGGCCAAACGAAAGTAGTGAATCGAACTTTGGGGGCCTTGTTAAGAAGCATTGTCGGGAAAAGGCTCCCGGATTGGGATATACAATTACCACATGTAGAGTTTGCATACAACCGAAAAGTGCATTGTGCTACTCAAGCTTCTCCTTTTGAGGTTGTCTACGGGTTCAATTCCTCAACTCCCTTGGATTTGATTCCCTTGCCGAGCCATGAACTAGCTAATCCCGATGGAGTACAAAAGGCTAAACGAGTTCAAGCCATGCATGCAAAGGTCCAACGAGCCATAACAAGGAAGAATGAAGCCTATGCCAAATTTGCTAACCGTGGCCGTAAGGATGTGGAGTTCAAAGTGGGAGACCTTGTGTGGTTGCATCTAAGGAAAGAGAGGTTTCCGAGCCAAAGAAAATCTAAGCTCCTTCCTAGAGCTGACGGACCATTTGAAGTCACCGAGAAGATCAACAAAAATGCATACAAGTTAAAGCTCCCTGGGGACTATGGAGTATCTGCCTCTTTCAATGTCCAAGACCTTTCCCCGTATTTGGGAGATATTGAAGAAGATGAGGAGGGACAGCCCCTGGATTTGAGGACAAATCCTCAATCACCCAGAGGGGATGATGTGCCCGAGGAATCCCACCCACCGGAAGGCATGGTGACCCGCAGCCGTGCAAGGCATCTTTCTAATGTGTTTGTTGATTTTGCAGGGACATTATTACCTCCAAGAGGTCTCTTGGATGCTCCCACTTCTAATGATAAAGAGCTCCCCAAGCATTGCCTACAATGGGAGCATGAAATGAGGGAGACAACTATCAAAGTACCAAGAGCTCCTCCGTCAGAGGCATCCCACTCGAAGGTGCATCAAGCCGAGGCCTAGTGGATTCCTCTTCATTCTAACAAGAGGATATCATAGCAAGGGGAGGGCTGTTTGGTCATCACGTGATCATGGAAATATATATATATATATATTTGAAGTAGTTTGAATTTGTAACCAATTTTGGGTTGAAGCTTTGTTAAGTGTTGGTTCGGTTTGGACCAACTTGCTAGGTTTTGGTTCGGATGGGACCAATTCAAGTCCCTTCTTGTTGGGACTTAGGGAAAACCTATTTTCCCAAGTGAATTCTGTGATTTTGTGGTCAACTTAGACGTGGGATAGAGTCAAGGGCTGATGGAGTGGGAGGTAAGTTGATGGTGGGCCCTTTGTCCACCAAACTCCTACTATTTCCACTCATTTAGTCCCTAATTTAGGCTAGTGTCTAAATTTGTCTTTTGTTGAAAGTTGGGAGGGTATGAAACTCTACTCCCACGTATTGTAATGGCAGAAAAGAATTGGACAAATTTGAAGAAGCTTGAAGCTCTCAAACCCCCCTCTTTTCTCTCGGCAATTTGGAGCTTTGGTGAGTAATATCCATAGTTCTATTTTGTTAAGGGTGTTGGTGTCTTGCTAGGGCCACTAAACCATATTCTAGTTCCTCCTCTCTTGTTTGGAACAAGGTAAGCCTGGAAATCCCATAGCCTTCCTTTCATTGTGTGTGTTTCGGATGTTTGTTGTTGTGTGTTGGTTGCTACCAATTTTAGTCTCTCCCCGGTGCATCTTGTGTCCCAAAAGTTTTACCCGTGCCATATTATGTTTTCCTTCATGCTAAAATCCTCAATTTTTGGCTGTGAGTTCCTCATACGTGCCTTGAAATTCTTGGCCATTCACTTCGTTCTCAATTCCTTCCAATTAAATGAGGTACATGCTTGTTTCTCCTACCTTTCTCCCGAACCACTGAAATTGAGCAGTTCTGTCGACCAAATTTGACTCGGTGATAACTTGCAATCTACCCAAGAATTTTCCCCTTAAACCTAGCCAATTTCTTCCCCTTTCTTGGAGGAGAGTTTCTGCCAAGTTTCTCCCTCCCAGGTCATCGGCATTGGGAGTTGTGTAGAGATTAATCTTACCTACTTCACTGCCAAAAACGTGTGTTGTCTGCTTGAGTTTCTGCAAAAAGCCCCGTGCCATCTTAATTTCCTCACGTGCATTTTGTCTGAAATTTGGACTAGTTGGAGTTTAATATTTGAACTCAATATCCTCTAAATCTTGGGCTTATAGTCCGTATGCATTTAAAGTTGTCACAGAGCCAAAACCCTCCCCTGTTCTTGGATTTTCTTCCCGGGTAGGCCTTTGGCCGTGGCTGTTTGTGGTGTTCTCTCCTAATTCCGTCTCCTCCACAATTTGGGAGTGTGTCAAACCTCATGCATGAACATGTAGTGAGCTTGAATGGTCACACCTCATGCTTGAACCACATGACTCTTCCCCTTCCAAATGGATAAAATCTGTTGGAGTCTTCAGCTATTAGTCATCACGACCCTCCGATCTCTCTTGCAGCTCTTTCTCCTCTTTAAAATCCTTTCCAAATTCGTGTGAGAAAAATTAGGGTTTGAAATCAAAGTATCAGATTTTAGTGTTTAGTACAAGAATTTTGGTATTTAAGGATCAAAAGTGCAACGAGGAAGGAAGACCACGAACTTAACCTTGAGGTATAGAGTTTGTTATTCATCAGCACCTACTTTTATTCTAGATTAGATTATAAGTCATGAAAATGTCATTTTATGGTTAAAAATGCATGAAATAGTAAAGATAACTTATGGGTATACAAATTATAAGTCATGTTACCAGGTTTTTGGAATGCAAGTTCTACGAAATTGTCAAATTAGAAATTGGTCATATTGTCTTCTAATGAAGTATAGCCAACAATTTTAGGTTCAAATTAGTACCTTAAGTGTTTTGATCAGAGTGTTGTCGAAAAAGTTATGAGTGCCACAAGTTTCTGGTGAAACAGGGTATTCCGAGTTTAACTTATATTTTTTTATTTTATAAGCAAGCTCATTGGATCATTAAGGATCATGAATACCCAGCTAAAGCTAAGGAATCCAAGTAAGTAATCCTTGCATGTGTTTGGCCCCTTGTGGGACTGCATCACAAAGGATAGGACATAACGATGATGTGTTTGATTACTTAGATATCGATTATGTAAGGATGTCTTAGGAGTTGTTGTTTTTATGAGAATGTTATTAATGATATTCTGTTGGGGTGTATCGCACCGTACACCGACCCAAGTGCTTCGAGTTTGATTGATGCTTTATTGACATTGTTTGATGTTTATGTATTATCATAAGTCAAGAAGAGTTAAGTTAAGTCAAGTATACTAGGAATGTTTATTACGGTTGACTTGGGAAATGTTTATTACGGTTGACTAGGGCAATACACCTCATTCTGCCAAAATTTATTCTTGAACTTTTTACTCTCTCAAATCTTAATACTAAACTTGCATATCTTTCTTGAGATTAAGTGAGTCGGTTTTTTATAACCGTACATATTGTAAGTTGTTTTCCTTGAACAATCATTGTAAAAAGGGGTGATACTCCTTCAAGAAAAAAGTCAAAGGTTTGGTTGACACCCGTAAGTCAATCGTAGTGAAGCTCAAGGTTTGAGCGGGAAAAGATCTTCAAGGAGGTACCTTGAAGCACGGATGTAGGCAAGGTTGGCCGAACCGCATTACCAAACCGGTGTCACTCTCTTACTTTAAACTCTATTTATTTGTTTAAGAATTCCGCACTAGAGTTTAGAAATAACTAAACAATTCGCACAAATTTTACTTAGTAAACGAAAAAGTTTAGTTAACCTAATTCACCCCCCACTTAGGTTAATCTCGATCCAACAATGTCAAGTTAAGTCAAGACAACAATAAAGAAAGAAATGAATGTGCATGTTTTTCAAGAAACGCCATGCTCATGTTAGGCATATAGGCTCATTCGATTACTCACTGAGCTTTAGGCTCTAAGGTTATGCTTTGTGATGTAGGTGATGAAGATGAAGGTTAAGGACTTAGCCCTTCCTGTTTGATATAACGATCATGTCGTGGAGGAGGCGGATCGGGTGCGGGAAGCTTGAATCTTTAAGTGTCGACCGGTGGGGACGTCAAGATGTACATTTGAAGTATTTTTGAAGTGTTTACCTATGAACAATGATGTGTTTTAAAAGTTTAGTTTTGTTAAATGATGCTGTGTAAAGATGTTTATTATGTATATGGACGTTTTGATTAAACTACGTGTCATATGAGCTTGACAATATTTTATTTGATGGATATTTTGATTGACAATATCTTATTTTAAGTAAATGTAAGGTTTACTATGATTTATAATTAAAGTCTTACACTGTGTTTTCACGAAAAAGAATTCAAGATGAATGTTTTTAAAGAAAGAAAAATTTTACCGCGATCATTTTTAAGTAAAGTTTTATGGGGTGTGACAGTTTTTACTCGCTGAATATTTCTCTTGAATTGGGTTCTTACATAAAGAACTAAAAGAGCAAATTGAAATGAAAAAGGCAAGAGTGAGGTCCAGTTATTTCTTTATTTATTTGCTAACAATTTCTTTTGTTTCTTATATTGATAAATGAGTATAGATGAAAGGGTAATTATTGCTGATACAGAGGTATACGTAAAATCCATACAAGGACAGATAAAAAAATTGAAATGAGATTTAATATGTTAGAAGCTCAAACTAGTATCCTTGCATGAGAAAATAATAAGGAAATATGGGAAGATGTGGCGTCCGAGAATGAGAGCAACAGTTACAAGGAGCGGTATCCTAGTAAAAAAACAAGAAGATGGCAACCTAAGCAACATCAAGATAACAATTCCTTTTTTCCATGGTAAAAAAGAGATCCTGAATCATATTTGGAATGGGTAAGAAATGTTGAACATATTTATGATTGTCACAACTATACCGATGTAAAGAAAATCAAGTTGCCATCAATTGAATTCATGGTCTATGCAAGTACATGGTGGGATCAACTAGTGAGAACTCAGAGAACGCACAAAGAAATACCTATTCCCATGTGGGAAGAAATGAAAACATTTATGCGTAAGAGATTTATTCCTACTTATTATCATCGAGATCTTTCTAGGAAATTTCAAGAACTTAAACAAGGGTCAAAAGGTGGGGAATATTATTATAAACAGATGGAATCAACCATGATGAAAGCCAACATAGAAGAAGACGAGGAAGCAACCATGGCTTGTTTTATTGGAGGATTGAATAGAGAAATTTATAACATAGTGGACTTGCAGCACTATGTGGACAAAGAGGAATTATTAAACAAGTCTATCAAGGTCAAACAACAATTGAAATCAAAGGAAAAATCAAAGGATGGATCTTTCTCAAACTAAAACTGGAAATCAACTTGGAGGCACGAGAAACAAACTATAAAGCCTAAGATAGATTTCAAGGGAAAGATAACAACTACCACTTCTATAAAAGGTATGACTAAAACTACACAAACAACTAGAGCTCAAGTAATTAAATATTTGTGTCAAATTGTCCAATTAAAAGAACAATTGTAATACGTGAGAATGGGGAAGTTGAAAGTGAGAACTCAAGTGATGGTGAGATACCCCACTAGAAGATTGTAGCAATGTGGAGGTAGAGGAACCCGTGAGAGGTGAACTTTTAGTGACTAGAGGTGTGCTCAACGTTCAAGCCTAGGACGATGGAGATGAACTACAAAGAGAACACATATTTCATACTAGATGCCACGTGAATAACAAGGTATGTAATTTGATAATTTATAGTGTGAGTTGCACTAATGTTGCTAGTACTTTGTTAGTGGATAAGTTTGGATTAGAAACCAAAAAGCATCCAAGTCCGTACAAAGCTTTAATGGTTGAGCGATTGGGTGAAGTCAAAGTTACTAAACAAGTGAAAATTGCTATGTTCATTGGACAATATCATGATGTGGCTTTTTGTGATTTGGTTCTTATGCAAGCAATGCATATTTTATTAGGAAGACCATGACATGGTTCAAGAATGAGTACAACTTTGTTTGAGATGGTATGACAATCTTTCTCAAGCCACTTAAACCAAGGGAAGCTAGTGAAGATCAAGAGAAAATTATAAGAAATTTCAAAATGAGAGAAAAGCCAATATGTAACCAAAATAGTGAAAAAAGAGCGATGAGAGAAAAATAGAGCGTGAGAGAAAAGAAGAAGAGAGTGGAAAAAAAGGCAAAGAGAGAAAACAAGACCGAGAGAGAAAACAAGAAGATAGTGGGAAAATGAGTGGAATAGCGAGAAAAAATGAGGTGAAAGGTGTAATGTTAGCAAGAAAACAAGTACTTGTACTCTTGTACAAGGATATTTATCTTTCTACTAATGAGCTAACTCTTTTGTTTTCAAGTATTGTTACTACTCTTTTAAAGAAATTTGAAGATGTGTTTCCCAAAGAAGTTCTAAGTGGGTTACCTCGTTTAAGAGAAATCAAGCACCAAATTGATTTTATGCTTGGGGTTTCAATACCCAATAGATCGGCCTACCGAGATAATCCTGAAGAAACAAAAGATATCCAAAAACAAGTAGATGAGCTAGTAGAAAAAGGGATTTGTAAGAGAGAGTCTTAGTCCATGCTCGGTTCGTGTGATTTTAGTTCCAAAGAAAGATGGGAATTGAAAAATGTTTGTGGATTGTGGAGCTATCAACAAGATCACGATAGAGAACTGACATCCTATTCCAAGGTTAGATGACATGCTTGATGAATTACATGTTTCATGTTTACTTTGAAAAATAGATTTAAAGAATGGATATTACCAAATACGGATGAAAGAAGGGGATAAATGGAAAATCGCTTTTAATACTAAGTATGGTCTCTTGAGTAGTTAGTGATGCCGTTTGGATTATCTAATGCATCAAGTACTTTTATGAGATTAATGAATAATGTGCTAAGAGCTTCTATTGGAAAATTTGTTGTTGTATACTTTAATGGTATATTAATATATAGCAAAACCTTAGATGCAAATGTTGAAAATTTGAATTTGGTTTTTATTGTTTTACAAGAAAGTCAACTTTATGCTAACTTCAAGAAGTGCATTTTTTGCACACATTCGGTAGTTTTTCTTGGTTTTGTTGTCAGATCAAAATGAATTTTGATGGATCAAGGAAACGTCAAGGCAATTGAAGAGTGGCCGAGACCAAAGAATTCAAGTGAGGTTAGGAGTTTCTATGGATTGACCAGTTTTTATAGAAAGTTTGTTTGAGATCTTAGTACTATCGCGGCATAATTGAATGATCTTGTTAAAAAGTAAGCTAAATTTAAATGGACTGAAATACATAAACATGCTTTTATCCTTCTAAAAGATAAACATACTATTGCACCGTTACTTGTGTTATATAATTCTGATAAAGTATTTGAAATTGAATGTGATGCATCGGGAAAATGTATTGGCGATGTTTGGATGCAAGATCCTAAGCCAATTGCTTCCTTTAGTGAAAAGCTTAATGAAGCTGCTTTAAATTATCCAACAAAGGACAAGGAGTTGTATGCTTTAGTGAGATTGCTACAAACATGGCGACATTATTTGTGGCCAAAAGAATTCATTATTCATTCCGACCATGAAAGTTTGAAGTATTTGAACTCACAAGGGAAATTACACAAAAGGCACGCAAAGTGGATGAAATTCATTGAAATCTTTCCATATGTTATAAAGTACATGAAAGGTAAAGAAAATATTGTTGCCGATGCTTTATCTCGATGATATGTACTCTTAACTTCCTTACAATCTAAATTGCTTGGATTTGAATTAGTTAAAGAATTATATGAAGTCGATTTGGATTTTTGTGAAATTAGAAAATTATGTGAAAATATTGGATATTTAGATTATTATAGATATGATGGTTATTTTTTTAAAAAAGATAAAATTTGTGTTCCTAAATGTTCATTGAGAGATGTATTTATTAGGAAAACTCATGCATGAGGATTAATGAGACATTTTAGAGTGAGCAAAACTTTAACTGTTTTATGTGAGCACTTTTATCGGCCAAAAATGAGACATGATGTGCAAGTAATTTGTGATAAATGTATCGATTGTTGGAAAAATAAATAAAAAATCAAACCACACATGAAGTATATTCCTCTTCCAGTTCCTAGTCAAACTTGGATTGATATATCGATTGATTTTGTCATTGGTTTGCCAAAAACACAAAGTAGAAAGGATGTTATTTTCGTAGTTGTTGATATGTTTAGTAAGATGACACATTTTATTGCTACACATGTTGCAGATCTATTCTTTAAAGAGATTGTGCGATATGAGGCACATTAAGGTATATTAATGTATAACCTACATGAGCTAACCTAAATGAGCTCAACTCCAGAGATGATGATATGAGGCATATTAAGGTATCAATTCCTCCTTTCAATGGATCTTGCAATGGTGATTTGTTTATTGATTGGAAGGAGAAAGTTGATAAGATCTTTGAATGCTATAATTATTCCAAGAAGTTTAAATTACAACTTGTTTCATTGGAACCGGGTTATGCTAGTCTTTGGTGGAGAGGCAAATGAAAAAAAGGGCAAGGGAATAGTGAGCCGAGCAAGTCCTAAGGCTATTACTCCTTTTAAGCCTAATACAAAGGTGGAGAACAAGATTCCTTTCGCTCAACCTTTGCTGCAAAAGAAGGATAGTGAGCCTAACTGATGGAAGAAAATAACCAGACCCGAACACAGGAGATCAAGTGTTTTAAGTGCCTTGGTCTCTAGCATATTGCATCCCAATGCCCTAACAAACGTGTGATGGTTATTAGAGATAAAACAAGTGAAGTTTTCAGTGAAGATGAAGTGAAGGAAAAATCAGATATGAGCGTGGAATCCGAAGGGGAAGAATACCGAGCACAAGAAGGCCCCTTATTATTAGTTATCTGAAGGTTCCTTTCCACTCAAAGCCAAGAAGAGGAACTCCAAAGAGAAAGTTTATTCCATAGTAGATGTCTAATCCAAGATAAGGTATCCTTAATTATTATTGATGGTGAAAGTTGTGTTAATGTGGTTTCCCGAGAGTTAATTGACAAACTCAGAATATAAACTATCTTTCACCCGAAGCCTTATAAATTACGTTGGATAAATTATAAGGAAGACCTTAAGGTTACTAAGCAAGCGTGCATCGAATTCTGCATTTGAAGTTACAAGGATAAAGTGATGTGTGATGTGGTTCCCATAAGTTCAAGCCATTTATTACTTAAAAGACCATGGCAATTCGATCGGAAGGTTATGCATGATGGTTTTATAAACCAATATTCCTTTAAGTTCGGTGGACGATCCATCAAGATAATTCCCCTTGAACCCGAACAAGTGACCAAAGATGAGGTCATAAGGAAGGAGAATTTATCTAAGAATAACTTGATTATGATCAAGGAGGTATCCTTGCCTACCAAAGAAGGAACACTCGTGATGAAGAATCAAAAAGTCATATGTGTTGTGATTTCAAAAATACTCTCGAAGTGGTTAGTCTCTTTACCCAAACTCTTTACTAATTACTTTTCTTATGATTGGATGAAGAAAATCTACAAATCTGAATTGAGCTTAAGGAAGAAGGATTATGATCTTCTTAATATGGTAATTCTAGTAAATGAGTCTACGGGCTACTCATCAAAAGAACCAAGGAGAAAGAGGTAGCTAACTATGATCATTGGATGAGGTTCTTGGAATCCTTAATAGAATACGTCCATGTAATATATTTGCTTCAGAATGCGCAAGGGGCGTTTAAAAGGACAGCTACGTGCACCCACCATGACTAGTTAGTAATCCCTTCCTTGCTAACTAATAGCTCTAGAGATGTTACAGTACTTATGCCTATTTGGTCCCATGAATACATAGAAGGATATATTTCTGATTATATTGGGAACACTATGGTTTATAATTGGGAGAATGAAACTCGTGTTGAACTAGTTATTTTGTTGTTTAGTACAAACCGGATTATTGAATATTTTTACCGTGGAAAGAAAGGTGTTGTGGTGAAAGACATAGAATCTTATGATTCAAAAATGGAAGTTGTTTCAAGGTTGGCACACTCTTAAGGATGCCTGAAACGTGAAGAATTTTTGGAATAATGAAGTCAACACGAATGCATGCAAGCTCGAGTTACAAGGCAATTATGGTATTTCAGCCACATTTCATGTTCAAAACCTTTCTCCCATTTGCTGGATTTGATAAAGATGAACAAGATGGAGATGATTTTCCACTGGATTTGAGGTCAAATCTTCAAGAACAAGGGGAGGGTGACATGCCACGGATTGGCATGCCAAGTGGAGCAATCACCCGAGCCCGAGCTCAGAATTTTTCTAATATGTTTGTTAATTTTGCAAGAAAAAAAATTGAAGAATTATACATTTCTAAGCCAACTTTGGAGGATCAAACAAGGCCAAAACACGAGATAACTTGGCGTGAAGAAGAGGTGAATTTGCAACCTAAGACCGAGACAGCCGGACTCGAACCCGCACCTGAACCCGCTTGAAGGTTACTTTGCATGGCGAATTGGAGTCACATGCAATTGTGCACAATCATCCCACGACTCAACTCATCAACCTTTCTAAGGGTTGAAGGAATTTTATTGCATTTTTAGGATAATTTTTACGTGAATTTTTACGTGGACATTTGAAGAACCCAAGAGGGTTTCTCGGCTAGGTTTATTTTGGATTTTTGCTTGCCGTGCATGGGGTGGCATGAGGGTTTATTTGGCTAGAAGAAGGGTATTTAGGGCCAAGAAAAAAAGAAAATTGGCTGAAGGGATTCAAGGATTGTGGCTTGCACGTTCTTGAATTCTCATTGGTCCAAATTTTCCCTCCTTTTATTCATTTTACAGCATGCTTTTTGCATGATTTTGGCCCTTAGTTTTCCGTCTCTTTTTCCTCTCTTCGTAGCTGATAAAAGCTCCCCCATTGCATGATTGTAATTCTCAATTTGGAAGTTGAATATTAGTTGCTTTTTAGCTCTCCCTTCTAAGGAATTTTCCATTTTCAGCCAGCAACCGGAAGTTCTCCGGCCACTGTGGGTTCTCCTCAAGAATTCTCCCTCCGAGCTGGAGAATTTTTCTTGCTTCAAAGTCTCCAGCCTCCTTCAAGGACGTAGGGTAAACTTGAAGGTCATAACTAGCATCATTGGAGCTTATGGACTATGCCAGCCTTTGGTGGGATAGTCTTAGAGCCCAAAGACGGAGAGACTGAGAAGAGAAGATTACAACATGGCGGGCCATGAAGGCCCACATGAGGAAACGATTCCTACCGAGCCATTACCGCTAGGAGCTATTTCTTCAATTGCAAGGACTACGACAAGGTAGCTCATCGGTGGATGAGTACCTTACCAATTTCGAGACCCTTCGGATTCGGTGTGATTTGGCCGAACCGAAAGAACAAATCATGGCGAGATTCACCCGAGGAATACACCGTGACATCGGTGATGTGGTGGAGTTACAACCCTTAAAGTCCTTTGACACCCTCATTCAAATGGCTCTAAGAGTAGAAAGACAAATCAAGAGGAAAGGCAAAGCGGTGAGCCAACGCCTAGCCCCCAAGGCGCCAACACCCTTTCGGTCCGCGTATAGGACCGATGATCGAGGCACGACGCCTAAGCCGTGGGCCAGAACAAAGGACGTGGACACCAAGCCACAAGATGCGGGAGGTGAGAAACCAAGAGCCCGCGACATTCGATGCTTCAAATGCCTCGGACATGGTCACATTGCCGCATAATGTCCCAACCGGCGGATGATGACCATCGTCGAGGGTACCGAGGAGATTGTCAGTGAGGACGAAAGCCTAGCAGTGGTCGAGGATGAATCAAACACGGCCGAGGAGGAAATCTGCCACTCCTAAGATGGGCCGATGCTCATGATGATCCGACGAGTCCTTTCAACTCAGCACCAACAAGAGGATTACCAACGTGAAAACCTTTTTCACAGCCGATGCTTGATCAAGGAGAAGGTGTGCTCCCTGATTATTGATGGCGGGAGCTGCACAAACATAGCTTCCTGAGAGTTGGTCGAGAAGCTAACGTTACCCACCACCGAGCACCCAACACCTTACAAGTTGAGGTGGCTTACCGACCGAGAAGATGTCCGGGTCACCAAAAGAACCCGAGTTGAGTTTGCGATCGGCACTACAAGGACGTGGTCCTTTGTGATAGTGCCCATGAGCGCTCAGTAGGCCATGGAAATTTGACCGCCATGTGACGCACAACGGCCTCACCAACAAGTACACGTTCAAGATGAATGGACGTAACATCATACTAGCTCCTATGACACAGGAGCAAGTGGCCAAGGATGAGGCTGAACGGAAGGGAGCAACGGCCAAGATGGCACTTTTTATTGGCCGAAAAGAGTTGGCGTGCAAAATCGGCCAAGGTGGACCTATTATCATGCTCCTACACTGAGAGCATGATAATGATGAAGAAGAACAAATTCCTGAGAATGTTCGGCCCCTCCTTGACCAATATCGAGACGTGTTTCCGGAGGAACTTCCCGAACACCACATAGACCTCCAACCGGGAGCCACATTGCCTAAGCGACCACCCTACCGCCTCAATCCGGAGGAAAGCAATGAGTTACAACGACAAGTACATGAGTTACTTACTAAGGGCTACATACGGGAGTCATTGAACCCTTGTGTGGTCCCAGCGCTTTTAGTGTCAAAGAAGGACGGAAGCCACCACATGTGCATAGATAGCCGGGTGATCAACAAAATCACCATCAAATACTGATTCCCGATGCCCTGACTCAATTATTTGCTGGATGAACTTAGCGAAGCCAAGTTCTTTTCTAGGGTGGATCTCAAGAGCGGATATCACCAAATCTGAATGCGTGAGGGTGACGAGTGGAAGAAGCCTTTAAGACACGCTACAGGCTGTTTGAGTGGCTAGTCATGCCCTTCGGGCTAACCAATGCCCCGAGCACATTCATGCGGCTCATGAATCACATACTCCGAGAGTACTTAGGCAAGTTTATCATTGTTTATTTCGATGATATCCGTGTCTACAGCACGGACATCCCGAGCCATTTGACCATTTAGAGCAGCTCTTCATTACATTGTGAAAGGCCTAGTTATTCGGTAACCTCAAAAAATGCGCCTTCGTACAATGGCGCATCCATTTCCTTGGTTTCATTCAATCCGAGGCCGGTGTGGAAGTAGATGGCGAGAAAATTAAAGCCATCCGAGATTGGACGACACCAAAGAGCATCTCGAATGTAAGGAGCTTCCATGGCCTCGCCAACTTCTACTGACATTTCATCAAAGGTTTCAGCACCATAGTGGCACCCTTGACCGAACTCACCAAGAAGGCAAAGAGTTCGAGTGGTCAAAGCTTTGTCAAGCCGGCTTTGACCACATCAAGACTCGACTTTGTGAAGCCCATGTACTCACCCTCCCAAATTTTACCAAGGCGTTTGAAGTGGAATGTGATGCCTCGGGTACGGGCATTGGTGCGGTCTTGACGCAAGAGGGCCGACCAATCGCTTACTTCAGTGAAAAACTCAAAGGCGCAACTCTAAATTACTCGACCTATGACAAGGAGCTTTATTCTTTAATTAAGGCTATTGGAGTATGGCAACACTACTTATTGCCGAGGGAGTTTATAATCCACACGGACCACCAAGCCCTTAAATTTATCAAAGGCTAAGGCAAGCTAAACAGAAGACATGTAAAGTGGATTGAGTTCTTGGAAAAGTACCCGTACATGATCAAATATAAGAAGGGCGACACCAACATGGTGGCCGACGCATTATCGAGGAGGAGTGTTTTATTCACCGAGCTTAAGGTAAGATTTTTTGGGCTCCATTGGATGAAGCATGTTTACAAGAATGACCCCAATTTCGGCCAATGTTTTGAAGCTGCTTTGAAAGGAGAGATGACGGGATTCCATGTGACCGTCAGATACTTATTTCGTGGAGGACGGATATGCATCTCAAGAGGAAGCATCTGTGAGTCTCTTATTACCGAGGCACACGGGGGCGGCCTTGCAGGACATTTTGGCGAGAAGAAAACGTGGGAGATGCTCAAGGAATATTTTTATTGGCCCCACTTATTTTGAGACGTACACCACTTTGTGGAAAGGTGCACAGTTTATAAGAAAGAAAAGAACCGAACCATAGCTCAAGGTTTATATTTACCACTACCGATGCCAGACCATCCATGGCAAGCACTTAGCATGGATTTTGTTTTCAGACTTCCCCAAATCAAACGCGGCAAGGACGTGATCAGGGTGGTGGTCGATTGTTTTTCAAAGATGGCACACTTTGTGGCGTGTGCCAAGACATCCGAAGCCTCGGTCATTGCCGACCTCTTTTTCAAGGAGGTAGTCTGATTACACGGGATTCCACACTCGATCGTGTCCGACCGAGACCCAAATTTCCTCAGCACATTTTTGAGGACCTTGTGGACACGACTCAGAACCAAACTATTATTCGGCACGGCATTCCACCCTCAGACCGACGGCCAAACAGAAGTGGTCAACCGATCACTTGGTGCTCTACTACGAAGTGTGGTGGACAAGAAAATCACGGCATGGGATACTCAACTACCATTTATTGAGTTTGCTTACAATCGATGTTGACATAACACCACGAACATGACACCATTTGAAGTGGCATATGGATTTAATCCATTAACACCAATAGATTTGCTGCCCCTACCAAGCCAAGAGCTCACCAACCCCGATGGCCACAACAAGGCCGAAATGGTCGAAAAATTACACGAGAAAGTCAAGAAGACCATTGAAAATAAAAATGAGAAGTATGCCACGGCAGCAAACCGGGGACGAAAGGAAAAGATCTTTCAAGTGGGAGATCTTGTTTGGTTGAACCTATGATATGTCAAGCATAAGCATGCTAAATTGTTACCAAGAGCCAAGGGACCTTTTCGAGTGGTTGAAAGAATCAACCCAAATTACTACAAGCTCGAACTCCCAAGCGAATATTCAACCACCGTTAAAGTCCAAGACTTGTCTCCTTACTTAGATGAAGAGGATAACGAAGAAATGGGAGAGAAAAGGGTAGATTTGAGGGAAAATCCTCAAGTACCCCGGGAGGATGATGTGCAACCGGAGTGCGCCACCAATCTAGCCCCGATGAGCGTGGAGAATTTTACTAATTTTGTTGCTCATTTTGCAAGGAACTTAGTCTCTGAAACACATTCTGAGAAAGATCAGGAGTGAGCAATAGAATTATGGATTTTGAGCAATGTTTGGTATTTCGTATATTGGATCATGTTAAACGTATAATTTGAAGTTTAAGTCTTCTACAAAGTTACACAAGACTTAATAAGAAAAAGCTTAGTTTTTGAATTAGTAAATTCTGAGTTGTGGAACAAAAGTTATGAAAACCTTAAAAGGGGTCACCCCTTGAAACTCTCAAATTTTATTAAGGGTCGACACCTTGAATGAGAGGTTGACATTTTATTGCTGAAGTATTAACTTTTCAATGAAATGTTAGGAAAATCAATCCATGAATATTTAAGGATGGACCAATAGGGAAGTGCCACATGGAAAGTGCAACGACCCTCATTTTTATTTTAGAATTTTGTGACTTTAAGATGGAAGTGTTTAAGATTTGTTTTATGAATGTTGGGTAAATATTGAAGAATTAAAGTATTGTTGATGTTAGCAATTTAGTAGGTTTAAGGTGATAAAGAAAATAAGGTTTAAAGGAGTATAAGTAATGATGTTATTTGGAAAGGTAAAAAAATCTTCTAAGTGTTTGAGAATACTTTGGGTCGACCCCAAGATCTAGGAGGGGTCGACACAATATAACCCTTTCGATCAACCCCAGGATCGAGGAGGGGTCGACACAATTGTGTACTTTAGGTCGACCCTAGGATTGAGGAGGGGTCGACACAATTGAATACTTTAGGTCAACCCCAGGATTTAAGAGGAGTTAACACAAGTCACTCTCGGGAACACATTCGGTCTACCCAGGACCGAGCGGTCAACACAAATGACTCCCGGGAACTTCCTTCGGTTGACACAATGGAAGAGTGGTAGACACAAATAACCCTCGTGAATTCTTTCGGTCGACACCATAGACGAGGGGTCGACACTTTCTCGATTTAAGTTGAAAAGTCAACAAAACGTGGAGAATCCTGATGGATGGACGTGAGAGAAACATTGATTTTTGTTTAATTAAGGAGATAAGAAGGCATGGTCTGCCATTTCCCTACAAGCACGAATCCTCTCTATTTTACTTTAAGTTCTCACGTCTTGATAAGGGAGAGTGAGATTGAGAAAGAAAAGAAGTTCTGTGAGAGGAAATAGTGAGAAAGTGGGATATCTCAAGAGAGGTGAGGTAGGAAACTCTAAAGCTTTCGTGGAGACTAAAGTTCAAGGTAATTTTTCTACCCTCTGAGTTTCTTTTAGGTTCAGTAAGGATAATATGATGTATTGGTTGTGTTGGTGGATAAATATGAATGATTTCATGTTAATTTATGTCAAATCGGTTAATTATGCGCAATGTTAGGATTTTTGAGATTCGGTCAAACTGTAGCACGAATTTGAGTTTATTTATAAGAGTTAAAGTAGCCTCTTAGTGTGATCTATAGTCGTTTAAATCACTCAATTTGAAGCTATGTATGAAAAGTTATGGATGTCGTAAGTCAGTGTACGGAAACTAGGGAGAGCTACGGTCGACCCCTTATAAGTTAGGGTCGACCGATTCTCGATTTAAAAACGCAGGTTCTCTGTTTGGTCAACATGGCCCCTTATAGGTTGGGTCTACCAGTCCTTGATTTCCAGTGTTGCATACTCACTGTTATGTCAACATTGATTAACACTTTATGCTATGATAGTTTTATGAACTTGGTGTCTTCTAAGAAGTTATAGTAGACTCTTTTAGGAATAATTTGACACCCGTAGCATCATGAATAGATCAATATAGAGGAAGTTATAGTTGTTCAAAGTTGGAATAGTAAGTTTTGACTTTATGTCATAAAACAAGTCATGTTACCTGATTTCTTATCCTTAAATGATCTGTAGGTTTAGGTCATCGATTGAATTGAAAAGGGGACTCAAGTGGATCAACTCAATCTAGCTATGAAGGATTAAGAAGTTATAGTTAGCATTAAGATGTTTTGGCCCTTAAGTGGGAATGTATTGCAAAGATTAGGATGTATGTTTGATGTGTGTTGTATGTTTGTTTTCATGACATGTTTGGTGTTGTATGCTTATTTTCATGTTATGTTTAATGTGATTTAAGTGATGTTTCATAGTCACATAGTCATGCATCATAGTTTTACAAAATGTCAACGAAATGATTTCATGCATTGTTTTACAACGTAGTTGGAGGTAAACGAAATATGATTGGTTGTATGGGACGCCAACTATGTTTCGTCTCTGATGAATTAATAACATGAAAAGCAGAACAGTAAAGTAAATGGTTATTATAGGCATGAACACTCTAAGCAGTAATGTAAGAGGGCCCAGTAGAAGTTGAAGTAGGTGAAGGGATGTGTTCTTGAGATCCTGTAATATTTCCAAAGATAAAGAAGATATGAAACCTAAAAAACGTGAATGAAATTGTGCATTGTTTTAACAACATAGCATACTCATGCATTGCATTTTATAGTTATGCTTCTTACTGAGCTTTAGGCTCATAGTTTAGGCTTTGCAATGTAGGGAATGTAATGGAGGAAAGGGTGCAAGTGACTGATCAAGGAGTTAGAGCAGAAGAGTGTTCAAATGATACAGTTTATTGAGTGATGACCGACGGGGAGTGATTCATGACACACACACAGTTATAATATAAAATGTTTTGAATATTTTGAATATGTAATTAAAATGTATACCCTTATTTTGGCGTGATGGATTACCAATGTTTTGAAATTGAATGTATTTTAAGTTGAAGTAATTGTCTTCCGCTATAGTTTTAAGGTATTAAATGCTTATGTATTTTATTTAAAGGTGGAATTCAAATGCATGTTTTTATTATTCGATGGTTTTCTTTGTAAACTGTTTTATAAACTAAAGTGACAAGTGTTCCACCAATGTAAGTAAGTAAGTAAGTAAGTAAGAATCTCATAACGGACCGGTTCTCGGGTCGCCAAAGAGCAAGAAATAAAGTAAGTGAGTAAGTAAGTAAGTAAGAACAGCAGTAAGCGGTGGCTCGGGAATTGGGTCGTTACATTTATGGTATCAGAGCAAAACACACACGAATAAATAAGGGAATGAAAGGGTGAATGCACTGGGATAGGTCGGTTCTCTAGACTGCTCAATAACTGTATCATTTTCATACTTTTATGTTATAAAAGGATTAAAGTTGAAAGATACTTATTTTGGAGTACTAACAATGTGATTGGTGATTGAAGGACTGAGGAGAGGAAGAAGAAATATTTCAGAGGAGGGAACTAAGGAGGCTGCTATTAACCAGCTATTAGAATCGGTTAACTACCAGTTTCAATAATTGGAGCGAATGATGAATAGAGAAGAGCAAGGAAATGGACAAAACAAGAATGGTGGAGGGCTGAGCTGTGACAGATTTAGGAAAATGAATCCTCCACCGTTTGATGGACAGTCCACAGATCATGTGTTGATTGAAGAGGGGATTATGATTCCAACAGATACTCTTATAGTTTTTGCATCCAAGAGAGGAGTTTAAGTCCTTTTCGAAAGGATGATTCTCGCCTGACGGAGCGCCTAGATGAGAGGTGTGATTATATTGAAAGGAGGGAATATTGTAAAGGTGTGGGTCTATTTTTCCATGATGATGCTCCATATGAGCAAAAATCACCTTCTAATGGATGAATAGCTGCGAAACGATCTCACCTTGATCTGGAGGTTGAGAACTTGAATTACAGGTATCCTATAAGTTATGAGCATGAATCATTGGAGCCTGGGGGCAATAATTTTGTTGATGGTGAAAGTTCATATCACAAGAATTTTTATCGAAATGATCTCGATAATTCTCGACTTATTAGAGATAGTAACATGGGAGAGTCGTATCAACCATATCAGAATGTATCATCTACCTCATACTATGGAAAAACTAGAATCCAGGTACCTACTACATGAAATGTGGATACAGAGGTTTCTGAGTATACGAGGATTGAGTATCCAGGTCAAGTAGCTTCTGAAAAACTAACTTTTGTGAAAACTCATGTAGATAAAGAACACTCGGTGTTTGATTCAAGTGAAGCATTACATCATAGGGTGACTGGATCTGATTATAATAAATACATAAGAAACTCAAATGGAACAGCCCATGGTGATGTCAGGTACGCTTCCAGTTAATAATGAAGTATATACTTATACATTACCTGACTCTAGTGTCACCCACTAGTTAGTAATCTATTCTCAATCTCTAGGTATGAGAAGATATCTCTTGCAAAAGATAGAAAGTAATTAAAATATGCCTAGAGTATCAAGTAGGGAGAGTCTCGTAAATCTAGAAGATTGAATGTAAGGGTTTTGAGAAGAACTAGTTAAGGAGGTAAAGGACAAATATATCTAGAAGATGTTTTGAGGTTTATCAAAATTTGCACCACAATTAGATGACTAAAGAAAAAAAAAAACTTAAAGTGGACTAGCATATTCAAGGTCTAAATTTGGAAACCTATAGAGTAGTTAAATTAGGTACCAAGAACGTTAATCATGCTAATGTGGTGGCCAAGAATCTTGGAAATTTAGATGTGGTTTATGAGGTATAAGAAATCTTTGATGAGAAATTCTTTGAACCGATAATGCCTCAATCAAGTAAAGAATTACAACCGCTGAGAAGAACAAAAAGGGATCAAGTGAGAATAAGCTCAAAGGAGGTAAAGTAAAAAGTAAGTTTAAGGTTCTTCAAAAGGCCAAGTTATGCCATAGACTTAAAGGAGGCATTTTGGAAAATGTGCTATCGGCAAATGATGATTTATTGAAATGCAAAGAGAATACGGCGTCTAGTGAGAAACTATCCCCAAATGAAAAAGTAACAACCAAGAACAAATTCAATGACCGGGAAATTAATTAAGCTAACGATAAGGGATAAGTGTATGTCATCAGAGATTGATAACTTGTTCGATGAAAATGGACGGTATTTCAAGATGACATTCATGAAGAATATAAACATTATGAGTTTTTGGAAGATATCTCTTAGAGTAAAAAAATGCACCAGTAGTTTTATGGACGTAACAAGTTGAATGTTTCAAACATTTTGGACAAGTATGTTAAGATGCACATCTAAAAGATAGTAAGATTAGTTGGAATCTCAATCTCCATTGTTTTGGAAAGACCATGAGAAAAGTTTAGAAATATGAACGGCGGTTCATCCGTGAACCGGTAGACGAATCAAAAGGGCAACCCAAATTTAGAAGACACGGTGAAAGCATGAGTGTAAAAGTTTCAAAGTGTCATAGAGCAAGTCATTGCCCTTAGAGAAGTTTACTTACACTCATTACTACTAAGCTACAATTAATACAACCTTTATAAAGTGAATTATGATGAGAAGTGTAAATTACCCCATATTAGATAATACTAGAGAAGCGAATTATATGATCCAAATATGTTACAACAACTCAGAGATCAATATGCATGGTTAGGAAAAGGATTTCAGTGTCACGAGACCAAGATGAGGGCTATGCTAGCTTAGACAGGACTCAAGTTTGGTTGAGGAAACATGGTATTCTTTAAAATTTCATCATTTAAAAGAGTAAGTGTTTTGGTACGAAGGAGGAAGACTCATCCCAAAAGCTATTGGACCTGTCTTGATTATAACTGAGATTTAAAAAGCAGCATACAAATTGGGAATTCCATCAACTATGCAAGGATTATACAAGGTAGTTCTCACATCGATGTCAAAAAAAAAGTTCATATGGATCCCAATTAAGTGAAGAAAATGAAAATGGTATAGGGAGTTCAAGTTTGAATGTAAAAGTTGAATGTTTGAGGCTGAACAAAGGTTAAATTGGGATACAAATGTAGAAGGATGAAAATGAATCAATAGTTTAATACAATTGAATGACTTAGAAAATAATAGAATGAGAGTTGTGTTTGAATGATGATTGATTAATGAATGGAAAGAAGGATTGATGTCAGATTGAAAAGAGATGAAGGGTTTGTATAGGTAGAGTAGTTGAGATTTGATGATGAGTTATGAAGAGATGTGTCAATCAAATTAAAAGAGGGAGAAATAGAGGGTTGAGTTATTTAATGCAATTGGGATTGAAGGAGATGATTAAAAGGTTACGGAAAAGAAGAGATAAAAACTTTGAATGAAATAATGGAGAAAAATGTAGGAAATATTTTGGTTACTTAGGATTTTGTAGTCAGATTGCCTACAACAAACATGGGAGAAGATAGAAGTAGAGCCAACTATAAGTTATCAGGAGCAGCCAATAAGGATACTGGATACAAAGATGAAGGAGTTGCAGAACAAACAAATTCCATTAGTGAAAGTTCTATGGCAAAATCATAAAGTGAAAGAAGCTACCTGGGAAAGAGAACAAGAAATGAAGGAAAAGTATCCATAGATGTTTAAGGTCTAAATTTTGAGGACAAAATTTTTATTAAGGATGGGCCTCATTTTTATTTTAGAATTTTGTGACTTTAAGATAGAAGTGTTTAAGATTTGTTTTATGAATGTTGGGTAAATATTGAAGAATTAAAGTATTGTTGATGTTAGCAATTTAGTAGGTTTAAGGTGATAAAGAAAATAAGGTTTAAGGGGGTATAAGTAATGATGTTATTCGGAAAGGTCAGAAAATCTTCTAAGTGTTTGGGAATACTTTGGGTCGACCACAGAATCAAGGAGGGGTCGACACAATATAACCCTTCCGGTCGACCCCAGGATCGAAGAGGCGTCGACACAATGAATACTTTCGGTCGACCCCAGGATTGAGGAGGGGTCGACACAATTGTGTACTTTAGGTCAAACCAAGGATTTAGGAGGGGTCGACATAATTGAATACTTTAGGTCGACCCCAGGATTTAAGAGGGGTCGACAAAAGTCACTCTCGGGAACACATTCAGTCGACCCCAAGACCAAGCGGTCGACAAAAATGACTCTCGGGAACTTCCTTCGGTCGACACAATGGATGAGCGATCGACACAAATAACCCTCGGGAATTCCTTCGGTCGACACCATTGACGAGGGGTCGACACTTTCCCGATTTAAGTTGAAAAGTCAACCAAACATGGAGAATCCTGATGGATGGACGTTAGAGAAACATTGATTTTTTTTATTAAGGAGATAAGAAGGCATGGTCTGCCATTTCCCTACCAGCACAACTCCTTCTCTTTATTTTACTTTAAGTTCTCACGTCTTGATAAGGGAGAGTGAGATTGAGAAAGAAAAGAAGTTATGTGAGAGAAAATAGTGAGAAAGTGGGATATCTCAAGAGAGGTGAGGTAGGAAACTCTAAAGCTTTCGTGGAGACTGAAGTTCAAGGTAATTTTTCTACCCTCTGAGTTTATTTTAGGTTCAGTAAGGATAATATGATGTATTGGTTGGGTTGGTGGATAAATATGAATGATTTCATGTTAATTTCTCTGAAATCGGTTAATTATGCGCAAGGTTAGGGTTTTTGAGATTCGGTCAAACTGTAGCACGAAGTTAAGTTTATGTCCTTCATAAGAGTTAAATTAGACTCTTAAGGTGATCTATAGTCGTTTGAATCACACAATTTGAAGCAATGTATGAAAAGTTACGGACGTCGTAAGTCAGTGTACGGAAACTAGGGAGAGCTGCGGTCGACCCCTTATAGGTTAGGGTCGACCGATTCTAGATTTAAAAATGCAGGCTCTCTATTTGGTCAACATGAGTCGACCTCTTATAGACTGGGTCGACCGGTCCTTGATTTCCAATGTTACAAACTCACTGTTATGTCAACATTGATCAACACTTTATGCTACGATAGTTTTATGAACTTGGTGTCTTCTAAGAAGCTATAGTAGACTCTTTAAGAAATAATTTGACACCCGTAGCATCATGAATGGATCAATATAGAGGAAGTTATAGTTGTTCAAAGTTGGAATAGTAAGTTGTGACTTTATGTCATAAAACAAGTCATGTTACCCGATTTCTTATCCTTAAATGATCTGTAGGTTTAGGTCATCGATTGGATTGAAAAGGGGACTCAAGTGGATCAACTCAATCTAGCTACGAAGGTAAGTTAGCATTAAGATGGTTTGGCCCTTAAGTGGGACTACATTGCAAAGATTAAGATGTATGTTTGATGTGTGCTGTATGTTTGTTTTCATGACATGTTTGGTGTTTTATGCTTATTTTTATGTTTGATGTGATTTAAGTGATGTTTCATAGTCACATAGTCATGCATCGTAGTTTTACAAAATGTCAACGAAATGATTTCATGAATTATTTTACAACGTAGTTGGAGGTAAACGAGATATGATTGGTGGTATGGGACGCCAACTATGTTTCGTCTCAGATGAATTAAGAACATGAAAAGAAGAATAGTAAAGTAAATGGTTATTACAGGCCTGAACACTCCAAGCAGTAATGTAAGAGGGCCCAGTAGAAGTTGAAGTAGGTGAAGGGATGTGTTCTTGAGATCCTGTAATATTTCCAAAGATAAAGAAGATATGAAACCTAAGAAACGTGAATGAAATTGTGCATTGTTTTACCAACATAACATACTCATGCATTGCATTTTATGGTTATGCTTCTTACTGAGCTTTATACTTATAGTTTAGGCTTTTCAATGTAGGGAATGTAATGGAGGAAAGGGTGCAAATGACTGATCAAGGAATTATAGTAGAAGAGTGTTCAAATGATACAGTTTATTGAGTGATGACCGACGGGGAGTGATGCATGACACACACACAGTTATAATATAAAATGTTTTGAATATTTTAAATATGTAATTAAAATGATACCCTTATTTTGGTGTCATGGATTACCAATGTTTTGAAATTGAATGTATTTTAAGTTGAAGTGATTGTCTTCCGCTGCAGTTTTAAGTTATTAAATGCTTATGTATTTTATTTAAAGGTGGAATTCAAATGCATTTTTTATTATTCGACGGTTTTCTTTGTAAACTGTTTTATAAACTAAAGATAGTTTTAGAAACTAATGTAACAAGTGTTCCACCAATGTAAGTAAGTAAGTAAGTAAGAATCCCGTAATGGACCGGTTCTCGGGTCGCCAAAGAGCAAGAAAGAAAGTAAGTGAGTAAGTAAGTAAGTAAGAACAACAGTAAGCGGTGACTCGGGAATCGGGTCATTACAGATAGGATGGTGAAACCTCATACATGAAGAGGTGATGAGCTTGGAGGGTCGCACCTCATGCTTGAACCACATGACTAACCTTCCAAAGGGATAAAATCTGTTAGAGTCTTCAGCTATTAGCCATCCAGACCCTCAGCTCTCTCTCTCAGCTCTCTCTCACAGATCTCTTTCCTCTCTAAATCCTCTTCAAATTCCTATAAGGAAAATTAGGGTTTTAAATCAAAGTATGAGGTTTTAGTGTTTAGTACAAGAATTTTGGTATTTAAGGATTAAAAGTGAAAGGAGGAAGGAACACAACGAACTTAATCTTGAGGTACAGAGTTTGTTATTTAGAGGCACCTAATTTTATTCTAGGTTAGATTATAAGTGATGGAAATGGCGTTATATGGTTAAAAATGCATGAAATTGTAAAGATAGTTTAAGGGTATACAAATTATAAGTCATGTTACCCGGTTTCTGGAATTCAAGTTTTACGAAATCTTTGTGTTAGAAATTGGTCATGATATCTTTTAATGAAATATAGCCAACACTTTAAGGTTTAAATTGGTGCCTTAAGTGTTTTGATCAGAGTGCTATCGATAAAGTTGTGGATGCCAAAATTTTCTAGTGAAACAAGGTATTCTGAGTTTGGCTTATATTGTTTTATTTTATAATGTTAAGGTATATAAGCAAGCTCATTGGATCATTAAGGATTCAGAATACCAAGGTTAAGCTAAGGAATCCAAGTAAGTAATCTTTCTATGTGTTTCGCCCTTGTGAGACTACATCACAAAGGATAGGACATAAGCATGATATGTTTGATTACTTAGATATTCATTATGTAAGAATGTCTTAGGAGTTGTTGTTTTTATTATAATGTTATTAATGATATTATGTTGGGGTGTATCACACTGTTAACCGACCTAAGTGCTTTGGGTTTGATTGGTGCTTGATTGACATTGCTTGATGTTTATGTATTATCATAAGTCAAGAGTTAAGTTAAGTAAAGTATACTAGGAATGTTTATTACAGGCTACTTCAGAGATGTTTGATGCATTGTGTTTCTTGTACATAAAGTAGGTTATCATGTCATGCATATGTGTGAATCATATCCATGCATCATGTTTTATGAAAGATACGAAAATGTTTTCTCATGCATGTTTTAAAAATGTAACCCAACAGATGATGAAGGTGGTATGGGACACATTCATCATCCAATACATAAATGTATGTAAAGTCAAGATCAAGTTATGGGAGAAGTTGGAATTGGCTGCCTCAGGGAGGCATATGGTGCCTATTCACCTTCATACGATGTGACGCTCACACATGTCAAGTTAAGTCAAGACAACGATAAAGAACGAAATGAATGTGCATGTTTTTCAAAAAACGTCATACTCATGTTAAGCATGTAGGTAATCTTTGAATGTGTTTTAAGTCAAGAGTTAAGTTAAGTCAAGTATACTAGGAATGTTTATTACGGTTGACTTGGGAGATGTTTGATGCATTATGTTGCTTGTACTTAAATTAGGTTATCATGTCATGCATATGTGTGAATCATGTCCATGCATCATGTTTGATGAAAGATACGAAAATGTTTTGATGTGCCAACAATATTGAACGACACAACACGAATGGTGTGGGGAAGATTGCAGCAAACTCTAAAATATTACACTTGTATCCCTCTTGCACGAAGTGGGGAAGATTGCAGCAAGTTACTAATTTCACAACTAGCAACAAGATAATAAAACTTACAAACACACAGATATTACTCACTGGGTGAAATGCAAGGCTGTTTGGAGGATTCCTCAACAAACTAAAAGCGGCAAATGCTCTCAGTATTATATGTTCAACAACCCCTTACAAAATGAGCTAAGGAAGGCTTATATAGCCTCTGAATTACAGCCATCACGTTTTTGCTTCAATTCTAGTTAAAACATGTTAACAAAAAGTATGCTGCAAAGTATTTTTCAGATGAAAAAGTAGTGTGAATGCTCATAGATGGTTTCCTCCCATTGTAGGCTGGCAGGTTGCATGCTTACAGGTGATTGGAAGAGTTGGAGGTGATAAGACGGATGAAAGCCTTTCACTAAATGGCTGCAAAGATGATGGGCTTGCAGGGATTTTGTTGAAATCTGATTGGAAAAGGTGATAAAATGCTGAAAGCTTATCAAGGGATTACTAAATTTTAATGTAAAAAATAGATTGGATAGAAGGAAACAAAAGGAGACTTCCAAGCTTCCATCTGATTGGCTAAAAAAGGAGGTAACTTGGTAACACTTAAAAAGTGGCTGCAAAAGAGATTGTGGGACCCCAGAACCAGCTATCCACCTCATGGTGGATAAAAAAAATGTGTGAGATGTTCATCAAGGGCGGATTAGTTCGACCGCCATTGTGCTCGATATTCCGATGGCTTGGCTAAACCAATTATCTTGCTGCCAAGTAATAAAATGGTATGGAAATTCCTCGTCCTTCGGGGTAGCTTCTTTATCTCCTACATTCTACAAATATTTACCTACAAAACTAGCAAACAAGTTAGTCAATTTGTGAGTCTGGCTCCTTGTGATGATTCTTCTAGGGTCCTCTTCAATTTGTGCCAATAGTGGCACATCATGTTTTCTCATGCATGTTTTTAAAATTTCACCTAATGGATGATGAAGGTGGTATGAGACACATTCATCATCCAATGCATAAATATACATAAAGTCAAGATCAATTTATGAAGAAGGTGGAATTGGCTGCCTCATGGAGGCCATATAGTGACTATTCACCTTCATACGATGTGACGCCCCCACATGTCAAGTTAAGTCAACACAACGATAAAGATTGAAATAAATATGCTTGTTTTTCAATAAATGCCATGCTCATTTAGGCATATAGACTCATTTGATTACTTACTGAGCTTTAGGATCATAACTTATGCTTTGTGTGTAGGTGATGAAGATGAAAGTGAGGGACTTAGCCCTCCCTGTTATGTCGTGGAAGAGGCAGATCCGGTGCGAGAAGCTTGAATCGTTAAGTGCCGACCAATGGGGACATCAAGATGTAAATTTGAAGTATTTTGAAGTGTTTAGCTTTGGACAATGATGTGTTTTAAAAGTTTAGTTTTGTTAAAGGATGCTGTGTAACGATGCTTATTATGTATATTACACGTTATGATTAAACTATATGTTATATGAGTTTTGTAGTATTTTATTTGATGGATATTTTGATTAACAATGTCTTATTTCAAGTAAATATCAGGTTTACTATGATTTCTAATTAAATTGTTCTGCTGTGTTTTCACAAAAAAGAATTCAAGATGAACATTTTTAAAGAAAGAAAAATTTTACAACGATCATTTTTAAGTAAGTTTTATGGGGTGTGACACATGTTCATGCATATCTTATACTACTTTGCGAGTCTTACGCTTATAGATGAGTTTTATGATGTAGGTTAGGAAGAAGTGCACTAAGAGGTGTACAAGATGAATCAATTTGTTCATCATGGTGGTTGACGTTGTTTGAGCAGATTTTGATTTGTGGGCAAGGATTTTGAAGAATTGTAAATAATGGTTAGGAAAAAAAGTTTTCAACTTTGTATGTATAGTTTGTAAGTAGTTTAAGGAACCTAACATGTTGTAAATATGTTTTAAGTAACTTTAGTTTTCATGTATGCCTTAAATAATTTTTTTATGAGAAAATGTTTTTCAGCTGCGAGTAAAAAAAGGAACATATTTTGAGCTAGGAAGGACGTTATACAAAACCTTTTCGTATGTCATATGAACTTTCTGTGTGTTATCAAAATCTTCTCAAATGCAACAAATCGACCAAATTCAGGCTATTGGATGGTTAAGGTGCAAAACAAACGTTTCAGATAGCGCACTAAACATTTTTGTATGTCATACAAACTTTTTGTGTTTTGTCTGAACTTTCTCAAATACAACAAATCAACCCAATTCAAGCCCTTCAATTTGGTCTGGTACCGATTAAACATTTTGGGCAACGTACCAAATATTTTTGTATCTCATACAAAATTTCCATGCATCGTCCAAACCCACTCAAATGCAATAAAGTGCCATAATTCAAGCCCATCGTTTTGTTATGGTGCCGAACAAACATTTTGCTCAATGCACCAACCATTTTTTGACATCATAAGAACTGTTCGCATGTGATCGAAACCTTCTTAATTGCAACAAATTGAACCAATTCAAGCCCCTCGGTTGGTGAAGTTGTTAAATGAACATTACTTATAGTGCACCAAAAAATTTGTACGTCATACAAACTATTAGCGAGTTGTCAAAATATTCTCAAATGCAATCAATTTACCAAATTATCAACCACCAATTTGTTAACGGGCTGAACGAATGATCCAATTATAGACTATTAGTTGAATAAGGGGCCGAACGAACGTTTCATTCACCACAACAAACATTTTCAAACGTCATACAAACTATCCACGGTTGTCTAGCCTTTTCAAATGTGAATCGACCCAATTGAAGCCCTCAATTAGTTAAGGTGCCAAACAATCATTTTGGGCAGCACACCAAACATTTTCATATATCGTACAACCTTTGTGCACACGTCGAAACCTTCATAATGCTACCAATTGACCAAATTTAAGTCCCTCAGTTGGTTAAGGGGGAGAATGAACTTTGCAGTAGAGCACCAAATATTTTTTATGTCATAAAAAGTTTTGAAGTATCGTCAAAACCTATACAAATGCAACCAATCAACCCAATTCAAGCTTACTCGGTTGGTTAACATGCCTAATGAATGTTTTGTTTAGTCCACCAAATGTTTTCATGCATCGTACGAACCTTTCACGCATCATCAGAACCTTCTCAAATGCAACCAATCAAACAAATTCAAGCCCCTTTGTTGATTAAGGTGATAAATAAATGTTTCAGGGAGCACATCAAACATTTTTGTACGTTGTAGAAAGTTGTCAAACTTTATCGAAACTTTCTCAAATGCAACAAATAGACCTAGTTGAAGCCTGTCAGTTGGATAAGCTGCCCACTGATGTTTTGGCCAACGTACCAAAATTTTTTGTACCTCGTCCAAACTTTCTGTGCATCATCAAAACCTTCTCAAATGCTTTGAATTGATCCAATTGAAGCTCATTGATTGGTTAAGGTGTTAGACGAACATTTTATGAACTTTCTGCACATTGTGAAAATCCTCTCAAATGTAACTAATTGACCAAATTTAAACCCTTTGTTTGGTTAAGGCAACTAATGAATGTGTTGAGAAGCGCATAAAATGTTCTTGTATATGACCTTTCTTCGCATCATATGAACTTTTCACGCACCTATTGTACTTTCTCAAATGTAATAAATTGACTCAATTTAAGGCCTTTTGTTTGTTAAGGTGTCAAATGAATGTTTTTGGCAGCGCAAAAAGTATTTTTGTATGTCGTACAAACTTTTCATGTTTCGTTTGAACCTTCTTATATCAACAAATTGACCTAATTAAGTCCCCTCTATTGATTAAAGTGTCAAACTTACCCTTTGGGCAGTGCACAAAATTTATCTATACGTCGTACAAAATTTCCATGCAACGTTTGAAGCTTCCAAAATGCAACATACCAACCTAGTTTAGTTCAGTCCTTTTGATTGGTTAAGTAATCGAACGGATATTTTGGGCAGCACACCAAATGCGGTTGTACTTAAATGCTACTTTCTGTGTATCGTCAAAACCATCTCAAATGCAACTAATAAACCCAATTCATGCCCCTCAGTTTGATAAGGTGTCATATAAACTTTATGCCCATCGATCAAACCTACTTAAATGTAACAAATAGACCAAATTCAAGCTCTTTCGTTAAGATGCCAAATGTACATTTCAAGCAGCCCACCAAACATTTTGTATGTATTACAAACTTTTTGCATATCATTAAAATCTTCTGAAATGAAACAAATCGACCCAAATAAAGCCCTTTAGTTGGTTAAGGCACTGGACAAACATTTTTTCAAGCACACCAAAACGTTTTAAAATGTTGTATGAACTTTTTGTGCCCGCCAAAACATTCTCAAATACAGCCAATCGGCCAAATTTAAGGCCCTTTTTAACTAAGGTGCCTCACAAATATTTCATTCAGCACACCAAACGCTTTCGTATGTTAAACAAACTTTCCGCATGTCTTTCGATCCTTCTCCACTGCAACAAATCAATCTAATTAAAGCCCCTTGACTTGTTAAGGTGCCAAACGAATGTTTCCAGCAGCGCACCAAACATTTTTGTACTTAGTTAGACCATCCGAGAGTCATTAGAACTTTTTCAAATGCAACAAATCGACACAATTCAAAACCCTCTGTTTGTTTAACTTGTTGAACATTTCAAGCAGCACACTAATTATTTTTGTACATCATACAAAATTTTTGCGCATCGTCCATGTCACATCCCAATTTTCATACTTTCTTTTTATTCATAAGAAAATACTATTTTAACACATTTTATAAAAATTACAGCAGAAGACTTAATGATAGTAAAATCCATTTGATAAGAACACCAATTAACCATATAAAACTTCTTAATTAAACATTGTATTCGTTCAAAACATAAGGTTAATTTACAAACTTTGATAAATATGTATTATCAATCTCTTTTAAACATTACACATTTCAAAACACTAAACATCAAAATACATCTCCCACCGGTCGTCACTTAACGATCCAAGCATCTGCACCGGCTATACCTCCTCCACCACGTTGTATCAATGATAAGGAAAAACCTCCTCACCACTAATCTCATCACCTACAATACAAAGCTTAATCTAATGAGCTTAAGGCTCAGTAAATAACCATACATGATTCCTTAATGCCTACATGAATATGCATTTCTTAAAACATGTTCCATTTTCGTTCCATTTGATTTCTTGATACTTTTACTTTAGTGTGGGCGTCACAACGTACAGGGAGGGAAAAGCACCATTTGGTCTTCTTCACGGGCAGCCTAATGAACACCATTTGGTCCATTTAGGACAGTTCATGAGCACCATATGGCCCGATCCGCAAGACAGCTCATTCCATCCCACCCATAGCTTGATACTTACATGCTTTACATATCGAATATTGAAGATTACGGAATAGAGGATTGACACCGTATGGCCTCCCTCGAGACAGCCTTACTCTACTCCCTTCACAATATCCGGTTGAATCATCATGAAAACCATGCATGTAAAACATTTTTGTTCTTTTCATAAAACATGATGCATGATCAATTGTACATATGCATGACATACAACATTCATATAACCTATAATGATAATATTAAATTCAAATTAACATATCAATCATCAAACAATTGCAAACAAGCACACAAACAATCCCAAGAGTTTGGGTCGGTGTATTGTGCAATACACCCCAACAGAATATTATCCATACTTAATCTAGCACCTAATCAATTCAAATAATAATCCATAAAGTCTACTCTTTGTATTGTAGTCCCAATTGGGCCAAACACATTCAGAGTTACTTACTTGAAGTCCTTAGCTTTAAGTTGATCACTTATTCCCTTAATCTTCAACACTTATCACTTGGTAACCTTAATACATAAAAGAAAATTGAGTGAGCAATCTCAGATATACCCTGTTTTACAGTAATTTTCAACAACTATAACTTGAGATACATAAGTCCAATTACAATGATTCAAGTGTCATAACTTTTGTGAAGATGTCTACTTTAAGTCATCTAAAGAGAGTAAAATCAAATTACCACTCAAAAACCTTGTAATAATTCAAATTCTAAAATTGTGCAGATTTGTCCGAAATTGGGAAATCTTGATATAACTTTAAAATTCATGCACTAGCAACCATTCTGAACCTACCCAAGCACTTAGATATCAATATAGGGTAAGAATTGATACCTTAAAGGAAAGAAAACTTGCACCAAAGTTTCCAAATTTGTGGCTTCCTTGTTTTCCTCTTTTCTTGCTTCAATAGTGCACTAAATCTCACTTTTATGCACTAAATACACACACTTCAACTATCCTTAAATCTTCACTTTTCTCCTACAAAACTAGAGAGAACTTGAGAGAAGGAGATGAATTTCGTGGCTTTCCTCATCTGATTGGAAACCTTCTTCATAAAAACTAAGGAGGAGGTGGAGAAAGCATGAGGTGTTTTCTCCTCATTCCACCCCACTTAAGCTGCTCCCCAAATTCACCAATCATATTTATTCAACTTTAATAATAACATTTTGATTTATATTATTTTTACACAGAAAATTAAGGTGGAGGTGGAAGAAAGCATGAGGTGTCCATTCAAATAGGAGGTGTCCATTCAAGTATTAGGTGTCCATTCTAATAATCACTAATTAACTTAGGTTAATCTTATGATTGAGAGTTTTATTTATTCTAACTTTCCTTCAAACCCTTCATACACGAAACAATTTTTTTTTTATCGATCACAACTTCTAATTTACCGTACCATCAAAACTAGATCACAAGATCATTGTACCATACACAAAGTGCAAGGGTGTTACAGTCCAACCTAGCACAAATCCAACAAATCGACGTAATTCAAGCCCTTAATTTGTTTAGGCGACAAACAAATGCTTTGGGAATTACATCAAATGATTTTGTAAATCGTACAGACTTTCTTCGTATCGTTTGAACCTTTTCAAATGCAACACATGGACCTTATTCAAGTCCCCTGGGTGGTTAAAATTTTTTGCACGTCATCAGAACCTGCTCAAAAGAAAATTATTGACCTAATTCAAGATGCTCGTTTGGTTAAGGTGCAAGATAAACATTTCATTCATCATGCCAAATATTTTAAGACATTGTAATTTCTGCACATTGTCTTAACCTTCTGTTGGTTAAGGTGCCAAAAATTGACTAAATTTAAGCCCCTTGGTTGGTTAAGGTGCCAAAAATTTTAAGACGCTGTAATTTCTGCGCATTGTCTGAACATTTTCATACGTCGTTCAAACTTTTTGAACATCGTTTGAAACCTTTTCAATTGCAACCAATCCGCCGACTTCAAGCCCCTCGGTTGGTTAAGCTGCCGAAAAATATTTTTTGGCATAACATTAAAACTTTTGGGTACAACATAAGAACTTTTCATTCATCGTCCAAAAATTTTCAAATGCAACCAATCGACCAAATTCAAACAACTTTGTTAAATGAGGTGCCAAATGAATTTTTAAGGCAGCACACCAAACATTTTTCTAGGTCGTATAATCTTTCTGGTGGCGCCCAAACCTTTTTAAATGCAACAAATTGACTTAATTAAAGCCCCAAATTAGTAAGGTGCCAAATGAACATTTCGTTCGGTGCACCAAAATTGTTTGTATGTCATACAAACATTTTGTGCATCATTAGAACTTTCTTAAATGCAAAAAAATCCAACCCAATTCAAGCCCCTCCGTTTAGTTAGATGATGAAAAACTGTTGCAGGCAGTGCAACAAACATTTTTGTATGTCGTATGGACTTTTCGGGCATCGTTTGAAGTAGCTAAAATGCAAAAAATTTACTGAATTTAGGCAACCTGTTTGGTTAAGATGTTGAACCGGCACTGCACGAGATGTTTTCGGACGCTAGACAAACTTTTTGTACACTATCAAAATTTTCTCAAATGAAACCAATCAATCCAATTCAAGCCCCTCAATTGGTTATGGTACAAACTATTTAGGTAGTGCTCCGAGCGTAACCAATATGTCAAAAATTTTATATGTCGTACGAACCTTCCACGCATTGTCAAAACCTTTTAAAATGCAACCAACCAGCCAATTTCAAGCCTCTTAATCATTCAAGTTCCCGAACGAAACATTTCAGGTAGCGCCAAAACTTTCTCAAATGCAACAAATAAACCTAGTACAATCCCCTCCGTATTTTAAGATGCCGAACAAACATTTAAGGCAGCGAACCAAATGTTTTGTACAATATACAAACTTTTTATGCATTGTTCAAGCTTGCTCAAATGCAACAAATCAACCAAATTTAAGCTCCTTCGTTGGTTTAGGTACCTGAAGAATGTTTTGGAGAGCACACAAAGCCTTTTTGCACGTTCAAAAAACTTTTCGAGCATCATCAAAATATTCTCAAATGCAACCAATTAACCTATTTCAAGCCCCTCGGTTAGTTTTGTTTTATCAAACTTTTTGTTTAGCATACCAAAAGTTTTCATATGTCAGATGAACTTTTTGTGCATCGTCATAACTTTCTAAAATGCAGAAAATCAACCCAATTCAAGCCCTTTTATTTGTTAAGGAGCCAAACAAATGTTACAGGAAGCGCACAAAAATATCTTCGTACATCATATAAACTTTTTATGCATCATCAAACTACTTCAAGCCCCTCTGTTTGTTTAAGTATCGAACAAACTTTTTGGGGAGCGCACTAACTATTTTTGTACGTCGTCCACACCAAATTGGCCTAAATCAAGCCATTGTTTGGTTAAGGTCCAAAACAAATTTATGAGGACATCATGAAGATCAAATGAGAAGAACTAAATGCAACCGGTGCAAGAATGGAAGGACCTATTATATATCCAAGAAATTCTCAATCATGATGAAGTTATGGTTCCTGAAAACATCAAATTTAAATGCATGACGTTCATTCAAGTGCAAAGAATCCAAATGACATTATTAGGAATTAGACTATTATGTACTTATCTTATGTATTATAATAGATTATTTATAATCTATGTTGCATGTCATAAGAGAAATAGGTTAGAAAGTTTGTGGAAACTTTAGTGGGAAAGTAGGTGAGAAAGTTGATGAGAAAGTTGGTGAGGTTGGGAGAAGAGAAATTAGGCAACGAATAAGAACTATATATGTACTATATTTACCATTTGAGATCAAGTTAAGTTTTGAGAATCATATTATGACAGAACTTATTCTTTTCCACATGTTGTTCAATCCTCCATTGCAAGTCAACTAGCGTTGTTTATGACTTATCAAACAGAATCCACTCTTTTGTGGCGTCTTTCCAATCTATTTTCTCTCTTTAATTTTTTTTATACTCCGCATTCGATCATTGATCAATTCTGACACGCCTTGACTATGTGAAAGCCAAAGAATGTGCACGGAAAAATTAAAATATCACTCAGTCTTGTTGACTAAGTGATTTGTGTAATTTGAGGCACGAAATTAAGGATGGAAATGATGAATAAAAACAAAGATAAAGATGAAAATACAAAATGAAATAACAACTCTTGGATATTGATGTAATTTCTTCCGATAATTGTTGAAATCACTGATCGTATTGTATATGGATAGTAGAAATGGATATTACTCACCTTGAATGAAATGCCGTGAGAAAGGAAAAAGAGGGTTTGAGAGCTTCAAGCTTTCAAGGTTTTCTTCAATTCTTTTCTGCCTCATCCAACGTGGGAGGATGGATTCATACCCTTTCAAACTTACACAAAAGACAAAAACAATTAAAGACCTAAATTTAGAACTAATGAGTGGCTAAGTAGGAGGTAGGTGGGGAAAGGGGTCCACCTTCAACTTGCCTCCCAACTCAAACACTCCTTAGACCTAAACCACGTCTAAAGACTTTACAAAAATCAAAGCTTCATGGGAAATAATATTTCCCAAAAACTCCAACATGAAGGAGCCTAAATTGGTCCAATCCGAACCAATTTCCAGCAAATTGGTTCAAACCAAACCAATTTGTTTACATAAAAAATATCCCAAATATTTTAGTATTTTACAAACACAAAATTCAAACATCACTTGGTCATTCCTTGGAAGACTTCATCTTCCCAAGTAGTGGTGCATACGGCTTCCATTGTCCTTGAAACCGAGTGTAGTTATGTCCCGGGTGGTGAACTTGTCAAGGAAGATCTTGGATTTTCGACTAACTCCTTCTCTTCTTTATACTTCCATTGTAAGCAATGTTTGGGAAGTTCTTGATCTTGTTGTGAAGGAATATCTAGGAGCTCCAATGTAGAGAAAAATGTACCTGCAAAATCAACAAACATATTAGCTAAAAGTCTTGCACGGCTTCGAGTTGTTGCTCCTTCCAGTTTTGGATGAGTCCAGGGCACATCATCCCCTCTGGGTGATTGAGGATTGGTCCTCAAATCCACGGTTTGCTCCTCCTCTTCCTCCGGTACTTCCCCCAAATATGGTGAAAGGTCTTGTACATTAAAGGATGCTGAAACTCCATAATCCCCGGGAAGCTTCAACTTGTAGGCATTCTTATTTATCTTCTTGATGACTTCGAATGGACCATCGGCCCTAGGGAGAAGTTTGGACTTTCTTTGGCTAGGAAATCTTTCTTTCCTTAGGTGTAGCCACACAAGATCGCCCACCTTGAATTCCACATCTCTTCGGCCCCGGTTAGCATATTTTGCATAGGCTTCATTTTTCTTGACTATGGCCTTTCGCACCTTAGCATGCATGGCTTGGACTTGCTTAGCCTTTTGTGCTCCATCCGGATTGGTTAGTTCATGGCTCGGCAATGGTATTAAGTCCAAAGGAGTGGACGGATTGAAGCCATAAACTACTTCAAATGGAGATGTTTGAGTTGCACTATGCACACTACGATTGTATGCAAACTCCACATATGGCAATTGTGCATCCCAATCCGAGAGCCTCTTTCCCACTATGCTTCTTAGCATTGCTCCCAATGTGCGATTTACCACTTCCGTTTGGCCATCTGTTTGAGGGTGGAAGGAAGTACTAAACAATAATTTAGTTCCAAGCTTTCTCCACAAAGTCTTCCAAAAAGAACTTAAGAATTTGGTGTCCCGGTCCGAGACAATTGTGGTGGGAACTCCATGAAGCCTAACAATTTCTTTGAAGAACAATTCGGCCAATTGATTAGCATCATCAGTTTTGTTGCAAGCAATGAAGTGAGCCATCTTGGAGAATCGATCAACAACTACCATGATGGCCTCTTTTCCCCTAGGAGTCCGAGGCAACCCCAAAACAAAGTCGATGCTCACATCCGTCCATGGTTGAGAAGGCACGGGCAATGGCATATACAAACCTTGAGGGAACAATCGGCTTTTAGCCTTCTTGCATATAATGCACTTCTCTATGTACTTGTGCACCTCCTTGATCATGTGTGGCAAAAAAAAATGTTCCTTCAATGCTTCTAGGGTCTTCTTTTCCCCAAAGTGTCCGGCTAATCCTCCACCGTGAGCTTGTTTCACTAAGGATTCCCGAAGACTACATTTAGGGATACAAAGTTGTCCCCTTTTGAATAAATATCCATCCGCCAAATGATAGGCACTATTTTCTTTGTTCAAACACTTTTCATACCATTGTTGGAAGTCGGGGTCTTCTTTGTAGGAAGTCTTGATCCACTCAAACCCCAAGATTCGGGAATTGAGTTCAGTGAGCAATACAATCCTTCTTGAGAGGGCATCGGCCACCACGTTTACTTCACCCTTTTTGTACTTTATGATATAAGGAAATCTCTCAAGAAATTCCACCCACTTTGCATGCCTCTTGCTGAGTTTCCCTTGGCTTCTAAAATGTTTCAAAGCTTGGTGGTTGGTATGTATAATAAACTCCTTAGGGAGGAGGTAGTGCTGCCACACTTCAATTGTTCTCATCAAAGCATACATTTCCTTGTCATAAGTGGAGTAATTCAAGGCTGCCCCTTTGAGCTTTTCACTAAAGTAAGCCACGAGTCTTCCTTCTTGCATTAAAACAGCTCCTATGCCTAGCCCCGAGGCATCACATGGTTCATTAAATGCATAAAAGTGCTAGGGGCATTAGATAACCCAAATGGCATAACTAACCATTCATAAAGTCCATACTTGGTTTTGAAGGCCGTCTTCCATTCATCTCCTTCATGCATTCGTATTTTGTGATAGCCACTTTTGAGGTCGATCTTTGAGAAGAAAGCAGCCCCGCTAAGCTCGTCCAAAAGATCTTCCAGCCACGGTATAGGGAACCTATATTTGATAGTTATTTGATTGATGGCACGGCTGTCAATACACATCCGAGAAGAGCCATCCTTCTTTGGTACCAAGAGAGTAGGCACCGCACAAGGACTAAGTGACTCTCAGATGTATCCATTCTCCAAGAGCTCCTGCACTTGTTCATCAAGCTCTTTAGCTTCTTCGGGGTTCATTCTATATGCTGGCCGGTTAGGAAGAACCACTCCCGGTTGGAGATCAATCCGGTGCTCAATACCTCAGATGGGAGGTAAACCGATTTGGCAGCTCTTCGGGAAACAAGTCTCCATACTCTTCTATGAGAGCTAAAACTTCCTCCGGAGCTCCTCCGATTTCTTCCACTCTTTCCCGGAATAGGATCAACACAATTGGTGCAACTTCAAGTAACTCCCGGGAGAGCTCCTTTTTGTTAATGAACAGCACCTTCTTGGAAGAATTCTCCCTTCTCATTCTCTCATCTCTAGCTATGTCCGAGGGTACTAGAGGTGTAAGTCTAATGTTCCGGTTCTCCCATTTGAATGTGTATTCATTGGACAGCCCATCATGCAAGGTATGCCAATCAAATTGCCACGGCCTCCCTAAAAGAAGGTGGCTTGCATCCATCGGTAGAACATCACAAATTACAGCATCCTTATAATTCCCAATGGAGAACTCAATTCTTGCACTCTTGGTCACCTTTAGGTCTCCTTCATCATTTAGCCATCGGAGCCAATAAGGGTGGGGATGCTCCTCGGTTTGAAGTTGTAGCTTCTCAACAAGCTCGGTGGAGGCTACATTAGTGAAACTCCCTCCATCTATGATTAGGGAGCACACTTTATCATTGACTAAACATCGGCTGTGGAAGATGTTGTTTCTGTGGACAGATTCGGGTTGGCCATTGGTGGTGAGGGCCCTTCGAATCACCATTAGGATGGGACCTTCTTGTGCTCGACACACTTCCTCCAAAGGCTCGGCCATTGGCTCATCTTCAGCCTCCATTGGTTCATCTTCACTAACCACTTCACCACTACTTTCAAGAAGTACCATCACCCTCTTATTAGGGCATTGTGCAGCAATATGCCCTAATCCAAGACACTTGAAACACTTCATATCTCTTGACCGTGGCTTGTTAGTATCTTCAAATGGTTTAGGGGGAACATCTTTCTTTTGAGCCCACGGTTTTGGTTGGAAGGTCTTGTTCTCTTGTCTTGGAGGTGGCTTGTAGGGTGTATTATAAACCGAACTTGGCTTCACCACATTTTTCTTGCCCTTCTTTTTTTGTTGTCTTTCCAGCCTCAAGGCTAGTTGAATGGCGGCATCCAAGGATTCTACAAGTTGTAACTCCATCACATCACCAATATCCTTATGCAACCCTCTTAGGAACCGTGCCAATATTTGTTCTTCCGGCTCCTCAAGATCACATCGGATCCGCAAGGTCTCAAATTCCATTAGATATTCTTCAACCGAGAGGTGCTCTTGTTTCAAGTTTTTGAGTTGATAAAACAACTCTTGTCTATAGTGGCTTGGGACAAATCTCCTCTTCATATGAAATTTCATGGCCCTCCAAGTGGTGATCTCCTCTTCACGGTCACGCCTTCTTTGTGCTCTCAAGCTATCCCACCATAAGCTTGCATAACCGTGGAGCTCCAAAGCTACTAGCTGCAATTTAGACCTTTCCGAGTAATTGTAACAATCAAAGAATTTATCCACCTTATCCACCCAAGTTAAATAAGTATCTCCATCACAAGAACCATTAAAGGAAGGAACACTTAAGTTTATATTCCTTAGATCATCCTCACGGGGTGCTCGGTCCCTTGGTTCAAATTCATCTTCTGAATCTTCAACTTCGTATAACCGAGTCCGTGCATGTCCGGCCCTTCTACCGCGAGTAGTCGGAGGTGGTGGCCGTGGGGGATTAGGGGTCTCCATCCTCTGTAGGAGCATGTCCAACCTCCGGTTTATGCCATCAATTTGGTTATGGAAATTGGAGTCATGTTCTTGGGAGGGCATAGGCGGTGGAGGAGGTTCACTCGTGGAGGGGTGGTCTCGGCATGGCTGCAAAACAGCCCCACTTCGAGTAGTCATACCACCACTTTTGTGCGACATTGAAAACAATTGGAAGAAGGGTTAACAACAGGGGAAAGCAAGGGAAAGAAGAGCTGTGCTCGGATACCAAATGACACGCTCCAAGATGTGGAGGTGCCAGAAATAAAAGTGAAGATTGTAATCTGCTCGGTAGGACAGGGAGTAAGGCAGAACAGGGGAGTGCAACGTTTATTTCTCCAAATGCATAAAGGTTTAGGTTATAAAACTCAGCCAACTTAAACTTAAGGGCGTGGACTAAGTTTGACCAGATTTGAAGCTTAAAACCACGTGCGGAACATTAAAATATAAGGAGACACTTTCAGATGCACAAGCAGACAAACAGAAAGAAACAGTGCAGGAGTGAAGGGGAAACTTCTACACAACTTCCAATGCAGGGAGTCTGAGATCGTGAAAATAAGCAGACAACAACTTCAATCAAAGGGGAAGAGAATGCAAGTGGTTTTATAGAAAACTTAGTTATTTATTTTGTAGGAAACATAACCTCGGAGTCACCCACGGAAGACGACCAAGAAAGGCCCAAGACGTGATGTGCTCGGGACTCATCCACAACCGGAAGGAGCAACAACTCGAAGCCGTGCAAGACTTTTACCTAATATGTTTGTTGATTTTGCAGGTACATTTTTCCCTACATTGGAGCTCCTAGATATTCCTTCACAACAAGATCAAGAACTTCCCAAACATTGCTTACAATGGAAGTATAAAGAAGAGAAGGAGTTAGTCGAAAATCCAAGATCTTCCTTGACAAGTTCACCACCCGGGACATAACTACACTCGGTTTCAAGGACAATGGAGGCCGTATGCACCACTACTTGGGAAGATGAAGTCTTCCAAGGAATGACCAAGTGATGTTTGAATTTTGTGTTTGTAAAATACTAAAATATTTGAGATATTTTTTATGTAAACAAATTGGTTCGGTTTGAACCAATTTGCTGGAAATTGGTTCGGATTGGACCAATTTAGGCTCCTTCACGTTGGAGTTTTTGGGAAATATTATTTCCCATGAAGCTTGATTTTTGTAAAGTCTTTAGACGTGGTTTAGGTCTAAGGAGTGTTTGAGTTGGGAGGCAAGTTGAAGGTGGCCCCCTTTCCCCACCTACCTCCTACTTAGCCACTCATTAGTTCTAAATTTAGGTCTTTAATTGTTTTTGTCTTTTGTGTAAGTTTGAAAGGGCATGAATCCCTCCTCCCACGTTGGATGAGGCAGAAAAGAATTGAAGAAAACCTTGAAAGCTTGAGCTCTCAAACCCTCTTTTTCCTTTCTCACGGCATTTCATTCAAGGTGAGTAATATCCTTGTTTTGGTTTGTCTTGGTGTTGGTGATCTTGCTAGGGTCATTAAACCATATTCCAACCTCCCTTCCTCACTTGTTAGGATCAAAGGCGAGTTTGGAACTCCCATAGCCTACTTTCCACTTGCGTTTACATTTATTTGTGCTAGTTGTATTGTTTGCTGTTTTTGAACTTTCCCGAGTGGACTTTGAGCTCCAATCGTCCATTTTGTACCATTTTTGTTTACTGTGAGCAAAGCCCCCAAATTTCTAGCAGTGAGTCCCACTTTCATGGCCTGAATCAATGGTTCATTCCGTTTAGCCACAGCCACCTCCTTTTAAAAGTTATGCTTGTGTTTTTCCACTGTTTCCTACCCGAGTTCCTGAAATCGAGCAATTCTGTCTATTATTTTTCTATCCAGCATAACTCCTAGACTACGTATGTGTTTTCTATAAAACCACTTGCATTCTCTTCCCCTTTGATTTTAGTTGTTTTCTGCTTATTTTCACGATCTCAGACTCCCTGCATTGGAAGTTGTGTAGAAGTTCCCCCTTCACTCCTGCACTGTTTCTTTCTGTTTGTCTGCTTGTGCATCTGAAAGTGTCTCCTTATATTTTAATGTTCCGCACGTGGTTTTAAGCTTCAAATCTGGTCAAACTTAGTCCACGACCTTAAGTTTAAGTTGGCTGAGTTTTATAACCTAAACCTTTATGCATTTGGAGAAATAAACGTTGCACTCCCCTGTTCTGCCTTACTCCCTGTCCTACCGAGCAGATTACAATCTTCACTTTTATTTCCGGCACCTCCACATCTTGGAGCGTGTCACTTTTAGAGGAAAGAGAAGTCGTAACAAGGTTTCTGTAGGTGAACCTGCGGAAGGATCATTGTCGATTCCTGCAAAATACAGAGCAACCAGCGAACTAGTTTGTCGAATTCCCGCACTGCGCAGGACGGTGCGGGGTGTGTTGGAGGTGGTGGCCGCTTTTGTTGGAAGTAGACTTGTGCTATTGCTTTGCTCGGGCTGGTTGGGAGAGGTGGTCGGGGCGCAGACATTGGCCTCCCTTGCGAAATCATAGCGGTTGGTCTAAAATAGAGTCCTCGGCTTCTCGCGGCACGATCGATGGTGGTTGACATGCCATCAACGAATACGTTGCACTTGCAAGTTGCAGTTAAGAGAACTCTTGACGACCCTAGTGTGTAGGCGAGTCGGACACGAACGACGAGCAGATGTTATCAAAGGATCAGGCGGGATTACCCGCTGAGTTTATGCATATCAATAAGTGGAGGAAAAGAAACTTACAAGCATTCCTTTAGTAATGGCGAGCGAACCGGGAAATGCCCAGCTTAAGAATCGAGAGCCTACGACGTCCAAATTGTAGTATGGAGAAGCGTCCTCAATGGCGGACCGTGCTCAAGTCCCCTGGAAGGGGGTGCCGGAGAGGGTGAGCGCCCAGTCATGCTCAGACCTTGTCGCACCACGAGGCGCTGTCTACGAGTCAGGTTGTTTGGGAATGAGGCCCAAATCGGGCGGTAAATTCTGTCCAAGGCTAAATATTGGCGAGAGACAGATAGCAAACAAGTACCGCGAGGGAAAGATGAAAAGGACTTTGAGAAAAGAGTCAAAGAGTACTTGAAATTGTAGGGTAGGAAGCAAATGGGGGCTGGCGGTGAGTCCCTGTCGGATGTGGAACGGTGATAAGCCGGTCTGCAAATCGACTCAGGGCGTGGACCGACGTGGATTGGGCGGCATCGCAAGCGTGGGCTTTTTGTTGTTCTCGTGGATACGTCGTCGCCCCGATCATGGCTGGCAGCGCGCGCCCTTGGCATGCTCAGGCATCAGCGCGCTCCAGGTGTCGGCTTGCGAGCTCCCCATTTGGCCCGTCGTGAAACACAGACCAAGGAGTCTGACATGTGTGCGAGTCAACGGGCCAGAAAACCCGTGAAGCACAAGGAAGCTGAGTGGCGGGATCCCCTTGAGGGTTGCACTGCCGACCAACCTTGATCTTCTGAGAAGGGTTTGAGTGTGAGCATGCTTGTTGGGACCCGAAAGATGGTGAACTATGCTTGAGCAGGGCGAAGCCAGAGGAAACTCTAGTGGAGGCCCGCAACGATACTGACATGCAAATCGTTTGTC
>QAOC01027295.1:98074-108074 GCA_003255005.1 Begonia fuchsioides | reverse complement strand
CCGAGCACCAAGTGATGGAGTGCTTGGGCCTTTCCCGATCGAACTCGGATGGTGTCTCCGAGGCTAAGATACCTGCAAAACGAGCAACTAAGTTAGAAACATTGGGTGGGCTCGTTGGGTTGGTCGGGGCTAGATCCGTGATGTGCTCGGGTTGCACATCATCCTCCCGGGGTACTTGAGGATTTGTCCCCAAATCTACCCTTTGCTATTCCAAATCAGCAGGTTCCTCATCATCATCCAAGTATGGTGAGAGATCTCAGACGTTGACCGTGGTGGTAATGCCATACTCGCCCGGTAGTTCGAGCTTGTACGCATTCAGATTGATGCGCTCGGTCACCCGGAATGGTCCGTCGGCTCTTGGCAGCAATTTAGCGTGCTTTTGCTTAAAATATCGAAGCTTAAGCCACACTAAATCTCCAACTTGGAAAATTTTCTCCTTTCGGGCTCGGTTGGCCGCTTGAGCATATTTGGCATTTTTCTTCTCGATCCGCTTCTTCATCTTCTCGTGCAATTTGCGGATCTTCTCGGCCTTATCAAGGCCATCGGTGTTGGTGTGCTCTTGGCTCGGTAATGGAAGTAAATCCATTGGTGTCGATGGGTTAAAGCCGTAAGCAACCTCAAAAGGAGACATACCCGTGGTGTTGTGTGGGCACCGATTGTAAGCAAATTCAATAAACGGCAAGCGTAGGCACGATAAGGGCACGCCCTAGGCCAAGGCAGGCGCAGGTGGAAGTGCATGTCCAAGTTCCTCCACCAGGCTTCTTCCATTCTTTCCGGAAAATGAACAAGTCCCAATCAAGCTGCGCCCAAGGCCAAGTATCAAACATAGTCCCTAGCAAAGGCACGATCAAGGCCCGCCCAAAGGCAAGGTGCGAGGCATGCCTTTGATTCAAAAGTATGTTAAATTTTCTAACAAAAGGTAAGGCAAGGTATTGAGAAACTTGCAAAAAGTTTGAAAAGTCGAGTAAACATATACTTACAAAAAGGTAAGGCAAGAAGGTATCGAGGAACTTGCCAAAATGTTGAAAAGTCGAGTAAGCATAGACACACATACAAAAGGGAAAGGCACGATATTGAGGAACTTTCCAAAAGGTTAAAAGTTGTGTAAACATAGACTTACAAAGAGCAAAGAACGGTATCGGGGAACTTTACAAAAGGTTCAAACGTTGTTCATGATCCAAGAGGTATCTCTCAATGCTTGACGCTATCGGGGCACAACACAAGTGCATTGAGATTGCATTTGCAATATTTCGTTCAAGTGGCGGTGTCATTGAATGCTTGCCCACACATTTTCTCTAAACCCTAAGTCCGTCGACATAGCTTCCCACCGTGAAAGACCACATGACGAAAAAGAATTGGTGCAAACGCAAGGTCGACATTCGAAAAGTATGAAAAATTGAAAAAAAAATCCAAAACACACAAAAGCTTCAATAATAGCTCCTTGCAATGCGTGGGATCGTTGGTTAAAATTTCAGCCCAATCGGACACCATTTGCCATCAATAGACAAACAGGAAACTCGTGGCAAGGTGCGCGCGCACGGTGTGGTGTGGCCATGGCACGTCGCAGGCACGAGGGTGCTGCCATGGCACGACGTGCCGAGGGGCGGCCTGATGTGCAACGGTGGGGTGGTTTGCACGTCGTGATCGGTGGGCGTGGGCGCGAGCTAGATTGGCTCGGGCGTTTGGTTAACGGTCGATGGAATGGTCGGTAATATGGGGTTTTGCGGAAGCTAGAAGGTGAAAGTAGTGAGATGGCACGGTGGATATGATCGGATGATCGGGAAGGTTGATGGAAGGTTGATGATGGCTCGGGAATGGTGTGGATTATGGATGAATCGGAAGATGAAGGTGATGTCGGACGATGTTGGCTACTTGAGCAATCAAAGAATCCAAATCGGTAGACCTTGGAGAAGACTCGAATATGACGCACCGAGGCTACGACAAGGGTTGACGGAAGCTTGGCCGGATATGACTAACTGGAGAAGTAACGTCGATTGAGGGAATTATCAAAAAGGCTCAAAGCTCTTGTATTGATAAAATTCACTACTCATTCAAGTGCAAGTGTTACACTTAAATACTAAAAACGTTAAAGATGAAAAGCTAAGAAAGATAAAGTAAGCCCTTGGATGACTTGAATGCCTAAGATTGCTTCGGGAAGGATCCGGATGACTTTAGGTTTGGTTCATGAAGATTGGCACGGTTGGTTTTGCATCTTGACCAACGGTGACCATGGTTGACCGAGAGGGTGCACCTTCGAACCATGAAAGATTGGCTCATGCCAATTTGGATTCGGGGCTTCTAAAAGGCTCTCGGTGGTCAACATAAAGTGTCACGTGGTCAGGTTCCTTGGTTGTCCGACAATGTTTCATGAATGTGCATGGGCGACTTGAAAAAGACCGAACCGGTGGTTGATCCGATCTCGGATATGGTGGGATCCACGAGGATATTGTGGAAATTTGATGCTCGAAGATCCTCTGAAGATTCAACAGATTGATCACGGATTTTATGGATAAAATCCCTTGTGGCTCGCCGGTTTGTTGGTGAACGGTCTTGTGTGCGCGGTTTGACCTTATCTTCATGTCATCACGAGATTTGTCCGTGCCATTTTGAAAAGGTTGTTATCCAACGATCCTCCTACGAATATGGCAGCTTTAGCACGGATTATATGGATGAAAATCTCTGTTGGTTCGCCGATGACTCGATGGCCAGTTTTGGTGCACGCGCGGGTGCTTGGAAATGTGACGGTTGAACCTTTCTCCTGATATTTCTGGATTTGTCCGTGCTATTTTTGAAAGGTTGTTGTCCAACGATTCTCCTATGAATATGTCAACTTTAGCACGGATTAGATCAATGAAAATCCCCTTTGTTTCACAGATGGTCTGATGGTCGGTTTTTGTGCGCGCCCGATGGATCTTCTTCGGATATCTTGAGATTTATCCGTGTCAAACTCGAACCTTATCTTTTCCTTGACCAAATAACCAGATTACTTAAAGATTTAAGTAAAGTGGCTGATGTAATTTAGTCAAGGTCTTCTAGTGAGCCGAGCCTTGACCGTGGGCCGGTCAATGCTCGGTCGAGGTGGTCCTTCGAGGGCCTTCGCCTATGGAATGTGCGTTCCTCTTCTTGGGCTGTCTTCTCTTCCTTTTCTAAGGCTAATTGCTGGCTGAAAAGAAATAAATTAAGTGTGACCGAAAATAGGGCCCATGGTTGAACACTTGATCCGTGGGTATTTGGATCGAGCGTTCTCCCATGTCGGTCACTTATTCAAATGGGCCAAAGCCCTAGAGGACTTCGGCAAAGCCGACGACGAATGTTTCGTGGGTCGTCGGATTGTGGTCATGAGGTTGAGCGTCGGGGGCGTCATGGCCGGGAGCCCCGGGCTTGTCTCGGCCGGGAGCCTCGGATGTGTCATGGGCTGGGCTGTTGGGCGTGTCATGGCTCGGATCTTGGGCGCTGGGCGTGTCATGGCTTGGATCCTGGGCGCTGGACGTGTCATGGCTCGGATCCTGGGCGCTGGGCGTGTCATGACCCAGATCATTGGCGCTGGGCGTGTCATGGCCCGGATCCTGGGCGCTGGGCGTCGGGTCGTGGCCGGACTGTGGCGCGCTGGGCGCATCGTGGCAGGGCAGTGGTGCGCTGGGCGCGTCGTGGCAGGATATGCTCGGCCGCTGACACGCTCGGGGTTATGAGAAGTGTCAGGAGAAAGAAGATACAAGGGTAATCTGCCAAGGAGAAAGTCCAAGACAGAAACAGTGAGGTGTAACGGTTAATATTCCAAATGCATACAGGATTAAGTCAAATAAACTCAGCCAAATGAAACTTTAGGAAGTGGACTAAGTGTGACCCGAATTACAGCTTACAAGAACGTGCGTAACATTAAAATACACGGAGACACTTTCAGATGCACAAACAGACCAACAGGAAGAAAACAGTGCAGGGGTGATGGGAAAACTTCTACACAACTTCCAATGCAGAGAGTCTGGGATGGTAAAAATAAGCAGAAAACAACTTCAATCAAAGGGGAAGACAATGCAAGTGGTTTCAAAGAAAAATCATGAGTAGCCTAGGAGTTATGCTGGATAGAAAATTAATGGACAGAGTTGCCCGATTTCAGGAACTCGGGTAGGAAGCAGTGGGAAAACACAAGCATAACTTTTAAAGGGAGGTGGCTATGGCTAAACGGAAAGAACAGTTATTTCAAGCCATGAAAGAGGAACTCACAGCCATAAAATTGGGGACTTTTGTTCACGGAAAACAGAAATGGCACGAATTGGACTTTTGTTGCACAAATTCACTCGGGTAAGCACCAAAAAACAGCAACCAACAACAAAGACAAAACACAAATGCAAACAAAAAAAATGGAAGGTTAGATATGGGACTTCCAAACTCGCCTTTGATCCTAAACAAGTGAGGAAGGGAGATTGGAATAGGGCTTAGTGGCTCTAGCAAGGCACCAACACCGTTACAAACCAAAGATCAAGGATATTACTCACTTGAATTTGCTTTGCCGTGAGAGAAAATGGGGAGAGCTTCAAGCTTCAACATTCAACATTTTCTACTCTGCAAAATGCTGAGGAAGGGAGGTTAAAACCCTCCTTCCCACGAGCTACAAAAGGCATATGATTACCACCTATAGTCCTAAGTGCTAAACCAACATCAAGGTATGGAAAATGGGACCCACCCTTGACTTTCATCACTAACAAGAGTGATGGTCACTAAGGGCAGGTAAAACCCATCCGCTAAGGCTTCCTAAGACCTTTCCACTTGCAGCCACGTTTACTAACTTACAACAAAAGAAAAAAAAAAGAGAGGAGCTAGCATGGTTTTCACGTGAAAAACCAAAAACCTAATAGATGAGCCAAACCCATGATGGATTATCCATAATCAAATGGACTTGAACACTTGTATCTTTTGGGCTAATGGTTGGGCACTTCCATGGGCTGCTAGCTGCTGCTCCCATGAAGGACAAAGATGAAATTCAGTCTTCCTTTCCGTTGGGGCCAAACATGGCCATGGATCAGCCACCACGGGTTGGATGCTCTTGGGCCGCTCCATCTTATGGAGGCCTCTGTAATGGCAATCGTTGACTGAGCAGTTGATGTCCAAAGTTTATGCTCTGCCCCATGATGGAAACCTTAAGATGTGGGTCACATTTTTATAGAATCACGTTTGTGCAAAACAGGTCCGGAAGGTGGTCGAAACAGCTGGACAAGCCTCGAAGGTCAGCTTGGGCCGAAACCAGAAATGTTGTTTTCATCACCATGGATGTTTTGATCACCCTTCCATGCTACGGGTACACTAAGTACCCTTACATGTGCACAAATTTAAGCTACTAATTATCCTCCTAATTATTACATAAAACTTACTAAATTATTATACAAAGTTGTCAAAAGGAAAACATGCTTTCCCCTTCATGTTTTGGTGATTTGGGGCCACCTTAATGTGCCACCCTTGAACTCCTCTTCCTTCATCAAGTGTGGTTGGCCCATGAAATGCATCAACCCCACTTGACAACTAGGGCTCACCATGCCCTTCATCTTTGGCTTCTTGATTAAACCTTTATAAAACAAGCTTTCTACAAAATCAACAAACTCATTAGAAAATAGTTTGCTTCCGCTTCTAGATGTGCTAATCCGTGGCACATCAGCCGCCCACCAAGCAAAATTCTTGACTTTTCCCGATTTGACTCGGGCATTTTCTCCAAAGGTAAGCTTCTTGAAAAATGAGCACAAAAATTATTGAAATTGAGCGTGCTCATCGAGGCTAGTTCCATGATGTACTCCCATTGCACATCACGGCCAGGGCAGGCGGGCAAGGGTGAGGGGGCCGCCATGGCATGGCGCGCGCGCTCGAGGTGCGGCTGTTGTGCGGCTCGATCAATGGAGGTGCGACCATAGCGCACTGCGCGAGCTCATGGTTCGGCCTTGGTACAGCGCGAGCTGAATGGTGCGGTAATGGCACGGCGCGCCCGTTGAAGGGTGCGGCAATGGCACGGAGCACGCGCTAAAGGATGTGGCCACGGCGCGGAGAGCGTGCTCGAGGTACGGCCATGGCGCGGAACGCTAGCTCGAGGTGCGGCCATGATGTGCAACCGAAGCACATCATGGACCAAGCTCCGACCAATCCGACGAGCCCGAATGATTTTACTAACATGGTTGCTCGTTTTGCAGGTAACTTAACCTCGGAAACTCCTTCCGAATATGATCGGGCATTCCATCACTTAGTGTTCGACCATTCCCGGCTCCGAAGCACCCACCGGCCCATCTATCGACCATCTTTCGACGACCAGTGGACTAAAGGCCGTCGACGTGGCCGAGATTCATTAGAATCTTGGCCCATAAGAAATAAGTGGCCAACGTGAGAGAATGCGAGACCCGATCCTCTCGGATCCCGTGTTCTCCTACGAGAACCAACTCTCCGGCCCACCCAATGCCGAGCCCGGCCACATTAGTTTATTTCAGCAAATAAAGAGTTAGAAGGAGAAGGAAAAGAAGCCCAAAGAAGAAGAGCACGCAATCCACCGAAGGAAGCCCGCCGTAGCCGCACCATGGTCAAGCCTCGGTCAAGCCACAGTCAACTAGGAGACATTGACCAAAACCCGTCGGCAACTGGACTTCAAATATCAGGAAACCCGATTATTTGGTCAAGGAAAGGACAAGTTTCGGATTAGCACATGAGGATTATTCGGTGTCCGAAGCATAGACACTTGCAGTGCCAACATGAAGACATCCACGGTCAATCGAGGCTTTGCAACCGAGTTGATCGTGCCATTGTCTATCTTCGGACAGCACATGACGGTCAGAGAACACTTTTCAAAAATAGCATGGACAAATCCCGTGATATTCGGAGAAGGGTTCAACCGGCTAGCATTTGAATGCGCCCGCGCGCTCTCAAAATCCGACAACCATATTTCAAATTAGCCCGCGCGGATCCCTTATTGTCCGAGATAGGTCAACGCCCGGTCGGCATTTTTGAAGTTGCCAGGCACACCACCAAGCCATTGGCGGAAACTAAAAGATCCTTGTCTGGATTCAGCCATGAATCTTCCCTCTCCATCAGCCTAGGTTCATCCAGAGGTTTGAAATCAAAAAGGCCCACGCGGATCCCATGAAGGCCGAGATAAGGTCAACTATGGTCGTGATTTTGAACAAGCCGCGCGCGCTCCCGACCATCAGCAACCACCGAAGATCTTCTTTCAAATATGGTCCACGCGCGCATGTATCTGGACGACATTTAGCCATCTGGAAGCTGTGTTTGAATTTGGCTCCAGCAAATCCCGAAGTGCACGGAAGATTGTCTACCCCGGTCAACAATTTGAACGAGCCGCGCGCGCCCAAGAATCATCGTCGGCCATCCAATGATTTCAATTCAAATAACACCGCGCCCGCCTCTTCTCAAGTCAACTCAGGGTGAACCAAGATCTTCAATTCAAAATGGCCCGAGAGAATCCCCCGATTTCTGGAACATTATCCACTTGGTCACCATTTTGAACAAGCCCACGCACACTTGCGAGCCATTGCCGACCAACCGAGGATCCAAACCATGGAACAGCCAAGATAAGCCACCGAGAGCATTTTAAAGACTTCTTATCTAATTTGGCCCGAAACCAATCTTCACATGTTCGGAGCTAGCCCACCCGGAGTCACCTCTCGGTCAACGAAGAGTCTTCCTCGGTCATACTTCAAATTCAGCCGCGCAAATCCTTAACGGATAGAACATTGGTCAACTCCAATTCCATGAAGATCTCCCCCGACCTAATCTCGAGCGTGCATGCAATCCAAGGGTCGAAAACCTTTCCCTCTCATTTTTATTTTTCGTGCATTAAATAATGTATCAACCTTCACTTCGAAGGTAGAGAGAATTTTAATAGAATTGTGCTTAGCACCTTCAAACCCTTTTGGTTGAAGCTCCTTTCGGCGGATTTTCTTCCGGTGAGTCATATCCGGCCAAATTCCGTCAACCCTTGAGTGCCCGATCGGTGAGTCACATCCGAGAGCATCCAAGGTCTACCGATTCCAACACTTAGATTGCTCAAGTGTTTGAATCATCCGACCATATCCTTTCTTAACTCCATTCCATCTCCCGAGCCTTCAAATCCCTCCACCGCCGATTTCGGCCTACATTTCTCCACCCGAGCCATCTCCCTTTTTTCATCCGAGCCATCTCCATAAATTTCCCTCAAATCCTTTACATTTTCATCCCATTACACTTCCGCACCCCAACTCCTAAATTCGCCCGACTCCATTTTCCGACCGCCATGCACGATACCTTACCCGGGTCACGTGTGCGCGCATGTTCTGACCACGGTGCGCCGGTCTATTTTGGACGGCACATCAGGCCATGGCACGACTTGATGTGCAATCGGAGCCTAGCACCGATGAGCACAAAAGATTTTACTAACTTAGTTGCTTATTTTGCAGGAAACATAATCTCGGAAATGCCTTTCGAACATGATCGGGAATGACCCAAAGTCTCGATCACATGGTGTCCGACGACTCCCGCCCCCGACACGCCCAACGACCAATATCCCGATCACCTACCGATTACCAACGGACAAACGGCCGTTGACGTGGGAGAACGCCAGATCCAATCCTCTTGGATCCCACGTTTCTCCCATGAAGACCGAGTCCTCGGCCCCATAATGCCGAGCCCGGCCACATTTTTATTTAACTAGCAAATAAACCTTGGAGAAGGAAGAGAAAACAGCCCAAAGAAGAAGAACGCAGAAAGGCCCACAAAGGACCGTTGCGGCCTGATGTGTCGTCCGAAAGGGTGGGCGCACCGTGGTTAGAAGAATGCGCGCACACCGAACTCGGGAGAGAAGGTTGTCCGGCAATCGGGAAAATGGATTTGGGCTAATCAAAAATTTGGAATGCGGAAGTGAGGTGGGTTGAGAATTAAGGGAAATGATATGGAAAATAGTGAGGTGGTTTGAAGAAGTAAGGAAATGGCTCGAAATGAGAAATTGGGCTCGGAATCGGACAATGGAGGAAGGTGATAGCTCGAGAAATTGTTTCAGGATTTGAGAAGGGTAGAAGTAAAGGATGAGGTTGTACAAGTCGAACACTTGAGCAATCAAAGTGTTTGCCTTGGTAGACCTCGGTAGTGTTCCGATATGACTTACCGATGACACTCACGAGGGTTGACACACTCGGCCGGATATGACTCACCGGAGAAGGAGCGTCAGAAAGAGCTTCAACCAAAGGGAAGAAGGTGCAATGCACAATTTGATTTAAATTCTCTCTGCCTCTAAAGTGTGAGGCCGATACACTTAAATGCTAAAAACGTAAAAAGAGAGGAAAGACAATCTAAGCCCTTAGATTACATGAACGCCTAAGATTAGCTTCAGGAAGATCTTCTTTGACTTGCGGAAGACGAAGGACGCTCCTCTTTGGCTGAAGGCTTGATCCATTAAGGATATGCACGACTAGATTTGAATGAAGACCGGGTTTGACCGAGGGAGACCCGTATTTGACCAAGAGGTTGCACTGGGTGGGCTGAACTTTGAACAATGAAAGATTGGTTCGAGCCAATTAAGATAAGGTGCTTCTAAAATACTCTCGGTTGTCATAATGAAGTGGCACATGGTCTGGTTCCTCAGTTGGTCGTCAATGGCTCGTGAGTGTGCGCGGGCTTATTCAAAATGGTGACCGAGTTGACTATGATCCGAATATTGTGGGATTTACTTGGGCCATTTTTTAATAAAGTCTTCGATTGACCTTTGGTTCACATAAGTGTTGGCGCGCGCGGTCTCAGTTGAATTTGAATCATCGGTTGACCGACGATAACTCTTGGGCGTGCGCGGCTCGTTCAAAATGTCGACTGAGGTTCACTTTCTTCTGTGCATTGCGGGATTTGCTCGAGCCAATTTGAAATGGAGCCTCTGAATGGCCTTAGGTTATCCAGATGTAGGCGCGCATGGACCATTTTTGAATGAAGGTCGTCGATTGTTGCTGACAGTCCAGCAGCGCGCGCGGGATGTTCAAAATGGAGACCGAGG
>QAOC01027295.1:90574-93074 GCA_003255005.1 Begonia fuchsioides | reverse complement strand
ATTTGGGTGGCTTTTAATTTGATTGCTGCAGTGAGGTTAAAGATAGACATCCAGAAACATTCTACTCCTAGCAGAACTGACTTTAGGAGTTCAAGGCGGCTTGCATGGGATAAGGATGCGGCACTCCAGCCGACAACATTATCTGTAAGCTTCCTGATGAAGGGAAGGTAGTGATTGGAATGCAGATTCCCTGCCGAAAGAGGAATACCAAGATATTTTATAGGGAGAGATCCAGACTTTAAACCGCACATTTGGAGGATTTCATTGAGGTCTTGAGGACAAATTCTGGCATTAAAGATGCTTGATTTTTCCGGGTTCATCTTTAGGCCGGAAACCAAACCGAAGTCTGATATGCAGTCTAGGAGAATCTTAACTGAAGGGGGGTCCCCACGGGCTAGAAGCATAAGGTCATCTGCATAGATCAAGTGAGTAATATTGAAGTGCTCGCACATAGGATGGAAGTTGAAATGAGAGTGGTGAGTTCTAGATTTAATTAATCTTGAGAGGTATTCAAGGCAAATGACAAAAAAGGTATGGGGAGAGAGGGTCCCCCTGTCTTAGACCATCGCTGCCCTTAAAGAAACCGTAAAAGCCACCATTGATTGAGATTGAATAAGAGGCCGTGGAGAAGCATTTTGAAAGCCAGTTTACAAAGACAAGAGGAAAGCTGAAACCGACTAGAACGTCTCTAAGGAATGACCAATTAACCGAGTCAAAAGCTTTGGACAGGTCGGCTTTAATGATGCATCTCGGGGAGGCCTTTTTTTCATTATATTTCCTCATAAGCTCTTGCATCAATAGGATGTTTTTAGTGATTTATCTACCTTTTATGAAGGCGGCTTGGCACGAGTCAATCAAATGGAGGAGAGGCTTGGAGATCCTACTAGCAAGAATCTTGGAGATCACTTTGTAAAATACTGAACATCAGGAAATAGGCCGGAAGTCTTTAACTCAGGGAGAGGATTGAGATTTTGGAATAAGGGCTATAAAACCGTGATTCCATTGCTTGAGAAGCATGGAGGATGAGAAAAATTCCAAGATGGCATTGGAGAAGAGGTCCCCGGTAATATTCCAAGTATCTTTAAAAAACTTTGAGGTATATCCATCCGGCCCGGGAGACTTATAATTTTCAATGTCGAAAAGGGCTTGCTGAATTTCATTCATTGATATTGGATACGTGAGGAGTTTACAATCAGATTCCGAGAGAAGAGGGCCATAACAGATGATATTGAGGTCAGGTTTGGCAAGGATGCTCGGGCAGCCAAGGAGGTTCTTGTAGTATTGCACAAATTCCTCATGAACTTGGTCGAGTGAGTCCGAAGGAAGGCCATTTTGCTTTATGATGGAAGGAATGAAGTTTCTTTTTTGATTTTTCTTGACAATTTCGTGGAAGAATTTGGAGCATTTGTCACTTTCTAATATGTATTTAATTTTTTCTTTTTGCTGGTAAAAAAGCTTTTCGGCCGAGGCAAGGAGAACAACTTGCTTCCTCATTTCTGGAATTTTCCCAGCTTGGACCACACCTTACCAGTCCAAGTATATTTGAGCCCTGTCAGCCCAAATTATGTCCTTTTTGGACGAGGTGTGCCTCTTGTGCGATATTTTGGCATAAGGAATCAAAGCTTTTGGTTTTTCTTTCAATCAAGATGACACACTCTGGTGAAGGGGATGCTGGAATCATGGATGGAGTCGAGGATTTTGGAGTCAAAACAATCTTTGTCACCCGTGAATTCCTTGATAGAATTTGAACCATCATCAGAGACGCCATACTCGACATCAGCCCGAGGAGAAGGAGAATGGGAATGGGGGTCAGAATTTTCTTTATTAATGGAAGGGACTTATGGCCAATTGTTGAGCAATCGGGTTTGGGTAGACCCGTGAAATCTAGCTGTTTGCAGTGCTCGGACTTTGGTCAATTGTTGAGCAAGAAGTACAAAATTCAGGTTCTGTTTCATAGTGAACCGCTTGAGAAATGATGTTTCCTTTCGGAGAGCTTATTTTTATCTCCCTAATCAACTCCTTAGAAATGTCAACTTCAATTAGGACCCTGGCATATCCGAGCCGACCTAAGGATTTGGTTAGGAGATCCGTCATCAATGGTCTGCCAATTCTTGACGAGATTTTACTAAGAGACCTTTTGGACCAGCATTCCAAGGGGAGATTGTGAAGATTAACCAAGATAGGGATGGTGCTTATTTCATAAATTCCAAAGTCAAAATAGGGAGGCAATTTCTTGAGGAGGAGAGGTTAGCCATAGATGGAATAGGGGCCACGCCAGAGGACTTTTTCCCGATCAATGTCCGATTGGAAAATGAAGGAAATCCATTCATTAGTGTTGGGAATGACTGTTAGCTTTAAAAGGTTTTAAAGCAATCAATTATTTTTGATGATAACTATGTAAGATAAAATTGAAGTTTTAGCAAGTGCAGCTAGGTTCGTAGAAGAACATATGTCGACAGGTGAGCACGTATGTCGACCGCTCTAAGTCCAGAGATTAATC
>QAOC01027295.1:75953-86507 GCA_003255005.1 Begonia fuchsioides | reverse complement strand
ATGATAAGGAGATAGAACACCGTGGCCTATTTGGGGTTAAAAGTGGTAGCTTGTATGAGGACATATTTTTCATTGATGACCAGCAACATGTCTCAATTAATCAATATGCTATGCTTTCGGTTGGAACAACTTTGGTTGATATATTTGGGAAATTGTTTGTTCAAACATTTTATTGGTGGCTTAAGGGAATGCAATCATACCTTTTCATTGAAAGTGATCAAATCCTTATTGTGGCTGATGAGAATTTTAGAATGACTTGTTATTCATTTGTTGCTGCAAAGAGTAGCCCTCCGTGGAAGTATAGTGAAATCACCCATTAGGATAACCCTAATCGGGCCATAAAGCTCCATTCAAATATGATGAAGCAAGGGTTAAGTGATAAAATATTTTGTGAGTGTATCAAGTTTACAATGACCGAATTGATAATGAGATTTGAGCCACTAGAAAATTTGCTTGCTTGGGTTTTTAGAATCGGATGGACTGATGAGTATGTTGGTATTTTTTGTGATCATTTGGAAAACCTTTATACACTTGCATATTATTGGTGGTTATGTGGTTTACAACTCTATAATATCATGAATGCCTTTCAAATTGTCAATTCTTTGTTTCCAAAAGAAGTAGAGAATGAATCTAGAACGGACATGGTCACGAGATTGGGTCCACTTCCCAAACAACTTTGTTTGGAAAGTTGCTTGGCCGAGCCTCAAGTTGGAAAACCTTAGGGCCTTGGGAAAAAGGGGCCAAAGAAGGTGGCCTTGGAGTTTTGGCCAAATTATAAATGATGGTAGGGCATCCATTGCCGAGTCAATGAATGGAATGAAATGGACAATGGCCGAGCATCCTAAGCAACACCAAGAGGTTTTTGGAAGGATCATGAAGTTTTTGGATTTGAGGACAAATCCTCAAGTACCCCGAGAGAATGACATGCCTCAGGATGCCTTAGCCAAAGAGGAACCCGCGGGAGTGAGCACTCGAGAGTGTGTTCATGATGAGCAACAAGAAGCCCTTAACAAGAGCCTACCTTGCGATAACGCCACCTTGGGCTTGGCCACGGGTTTTCTAACCCAAGTCCAACCCAATTGGTTGCCTAATGTGTTTGTTCATTTTGTAGGTTGTTTTGGGATGAAGTGGCTGAGATTACTAGTGTGATTGATGCATTCCATGGCCCAACCATCCAAGATGAAGATGTTGACATTTTGGGCTTCGGTACAATCTGACCTCTGAGCCTTGTGAAGCAGTTTAAACAACCTTTCACACATTATTTGGCCAAACATTCTCATAGAAAATGTAGCCAGCATCTCAAGGTTTCCATCAAGCTACAGAGCATTAATTTTGGAGAAATATTTCCCGGTCAACCATCGCCATTACAGAGGCATCCAGAAGGGGTGGCTATCCGAGAACAGCCCACACACCTTCCATCATGCAACCAATAGCCACGGCCTAATGGAGTCCAATGAAGTGGTGAAGGATGGAGTCCAATTTGGAGCCTCTAAGGAGCGGCATTACACGTGAAAAGATGAAGGAAAGCATTGGCCCAAAAAGGAAGATTGTCAGTTTTTATTTATTTTGGTTTTTGAAAACCGGTTGTACTCTTCCTTGCATGGTTTGAACGAGCCCGCGCACACCCGTGAGCCCAACGGACTTTCATCCAAAATGGCCGAGTGAACGTCAACATTCAGTCAACCAAGGACACCTGGAGTCTCCATTTCAAATTGGCCCGCGCCAATCCCTCGGTGTCCGGAGCTTGGTCAACCCAAGGTCTCCATTTTGAAAGGCCCGCGCGTGCCCAAGAGCCACAATGGATCTGCATTCAAAATTGAACGAGCACGAGCCTCACTCAGTCAACCCAGGAGCATCGGGATCTTCATTTTCAAATTGGCCTGCGTAAATCCCTCAAAGCCCGGAGCTCGACCAACCCGGTCGACCATTTGAAAGAGCCGTGCGCGCACCTCCCTGGTCAACCGAAGGTCTTCCTCGGTCCACCTTGGTCTCCGTTCAAATTCGGCCACGCATATCCATGTGGTTCAGATTTCTAGCTGAAGAGGAGAGCATCGAGACCTTCCATTTCAAATTGGCACCCATCAAATCCCTTGATGCCCGGACCTCAGTCAAACCGCGCGCGCACACCCTCGGTCAACCAAAGGTCTTCTCCGATCCACCTTGGTCTCGGTTTAAATTTGGCCGCGCATATTCATGTTGGTTTGGATTTCCATCTGAAGAGGAGAGCATCGGGACCATCTATTTAAAATTGGCACGCATCGGATTCCTTGATGCCCGAAGCTTGGTAAAACCTCAGTCAAACCGCGCGTGCACCTTTTCGGTCAACCAAAAGTCTTCACTCGGTCCACCTTGGTCTCGTTTCAAATTTAGCCGCGCATATCTTATTGTATTCGAACCATCAGCTGAAGAGGGACACCTTGGTCTCATTTCGGTCAAAGCAGATCTTCCCCTGGTTGATCCAAGGCATCCGACAAATCCAAGGGCTTAGTTTGATTCTTTCTCTTTTTTATTTTTAAGTTTATTTAAAGTGTATCGGCCTTCATTTCAAAGGCAGGGAGAATTTGAACAAAAATTATGCTTTGCACCTTCTTCCTAACCAGTCGAAGTTCTTTTCGACGTTCACTTCTCTGGTGAGTCACATCCAAGTGCGGGTAAGGTCTACCAACTTGACACTTTGATTGCTCAAGTGTCTGAATTATCCAATCCACCTTTTAACCAAAAGCTCTTCCGAGCCCATTTCCTTCCACGAGCTTTCATTCCCTCCCATTTTTCAATTTTCCTTCCATTCGGCCACCCGACCCAATTCATTATTTCTTTGAGCCATTCCATCATTTCCCACATCACTCCTATTAATTCCTAACCCATTTCACTTTCGCAACCCAAACCCCCAACTCGCCCGAGCCATTTTCCCGTGCGCCGCACTCACCCTCAATCTGAACCCCGTGTGCATGCACTCTTCTGACCACGGTGCGCATACCCTTTTTGGAAATGCTCAAGGAGAATTTTTATTGGCCCAATTTTGGCGAGACATTTTGGCAAGAAGAAGACGTGGGAAATTCTTAAGAAGCATTTTTATTGGCCCCATTTATTTCGGGACTTACACCACTTTGTGGAGAGGTGCACGGTTTGTAAAAAGGCCAAAAATCAGGCTTTAGCTCAAGGATTATACTTATCGCTACCGGCACTAGATCATCCAAGGCAAGCACTTAGCATGGATTTTGTGCTCGAACTACCCCAAACCAACCGAGGCAAGGATGTAATCATGGTGGTAGTCGATCGTTTTTTGAAAATGGCGCACTTTGTTGCGTGCTCCAAGACAGCTGAGGCCTCGGTCATTCTTGATCTCTTTTTCAAGGAAGTGGTCCAGCTATGCGGAATACTGCACTTAATCGTGTCCGACCGACACTCGAAGTTCCTAAGCACGTTTTGGAGGACCTTATGGGCACGGCTCAGAACTAAATAGCAAGGCATTCCACCCTCAAACTGACGGCCAAACATAAGTGGTCAACCTATCACTTGGTGCTGTAATACGAAGTGTGGTGGACAAGAAAATCATGGCATGGGACACTAAGCTACCATTTATTGAATTCGCATACAATTGGTGCCGACATAATACCACGGATATGACTCCATTTGAAGTGTCTTATGGATTTAATCCATTAACGCCAATGGATTTGCTGCGCCTTCTGAACCAAGAGCTCATCAATCCCGACGGCCAAAACAAGGCCGAAATGGTCCGAAAAATGCACGAGAAAATCAAGAAGACCATTGAGAAGAAAAATGAGAAGTATGCCATGGCAGCAAACCGGGGACGAAAGGAGAAGATCTTTCAAGTGGGAGATCTTGTTTGGCTAAAGCTTCAATACATAAAGCATAACCATGCCAAATTACTGCCGATAGCCGAGGGACCTTTCCTGGTGGTTGAAAGAATCAACCCAAACGCCTACAAACTTGAACTCCCGGGCGAATATGGCATGTCAGCCACGGTGAACGTTCAAGACTTGTCTCCTTACTTAGATGAGGAGAACAACAAAGAAGGAGAAGACGAAAGGATAGATTAAAGGGCAAATCCACAAGTACTCCGGGAGGATGATGTGCAACAGGAGGGCACCACCGATGTAGCCCCATTGACCGTAGAGAGTTTTACTAATTTAGTTGCTCATTTTGCAGGGAATTTAGCCTCGGAAACACCTTCCGAGGCAGATCGGGAGCGACCAAAGGTTATGCTCAATTGGTGTCTGAGCACTCCCGGCCACAACACGCCTCGTCGACCATGTCCTGACAGCCAGCGAAGATTCGGCCATCGGCATTGCCATCGGCCATCGGTGCAACGGAATAAGTGACCGGCGTGGGAGAACGCTCGATCCAATTCTCACGAATCAAGTGTTTTCCCATTAAGATCGGGTATCGGTCACATTTATTTTTATCAAAAAATAAATGTTTAGAGAAGGAAGGGAAGAAGAGGAAGAGCGGAAAAATACAACTAAGTGCCAAATGCACATGATTGGGAGCCTCGGTCAACAAAGTGCCGAATGCGCTGGGGGGTACAGCCATGATGCGGCGCGCGTGCTCGAGGTGCTGCCATGGCACGGCGCGCGCGCTGAAGGGTGCAGCCATGGCAATGCGCCAGCGTTTGAGGTGTGGCCATGGCACTGTGCGCACGCTGAAGGGTGTGGCCATGTCGCGGAGAGCGCGCTTGGGGGTGCGGCCATGGCGCGGTGCGAGGCTTGAGGTGAAGCCATGGTATGATGCGTGCCTTGAAGGGTGTGGACATGACAGTGTGCACGCGCAGGAGGGTGCAGCCATGGGTCGGCGCGATCCGAGGCTTCCAAATGCACTACCATGCAATGTGACCAAGCCATTCATGTGTAAACGATATTGGAATGAGCTGAAAGTTTTTTTACGTGTGCCCAACGACAAAGTTTTGTAACGCCCTATAGCGTACTGTTTCGTAAACTTTGCTTTTCATAAAAAGATGATAAAAACTTTTGTTTACGATCATGCATTTGTAAAACATAGCAGCGGAAGACTTTGAAACACATTTATAATTTAAATCTCTTTTTGAGGAATACATGATTGCATGATCGTTCTAAAATACATTAAAATAAAAATTCTCTCGTTCGTTGCTTGGACAACATCGTTCTAATAGCCACGTAGCCACGGTCATGGGAGCACTTCGTCAATAGCATCACCTACACCACAAAGTTCATCTATGAGCCTAGTGCTCAGTAAGTAAAGCATGAAATGCATGAATGCAAACATGATATGGATTTGTAAAACATTTTCTTTTCTTTTCATTTGGGATATTTCTTTACTTTAATTTCCATGCATCCTTATCATTGGGGCTTCCTGGCAAGGAATGAGAGACCACAAACTTGAGTCCACCTAAGGGGACAGTGAGAGACCACAAACTTGAGTCCACCTAAGGGGACAACAAACTCAAAACCCTTCCCAATGACATTTACATAACTTTCTCTTTCTTTCTTTCTTTTATCTTCGTCTTTCGTTTGTTATTCGACCTCAACCCGAATGAACCATTTTCATATTCTGTTTCATATGAAATCTCATCCTTATAAATAGTTCATAACTTTCTTGAAAACGTGATGCATGAGATGCCCATGAACATGCATAATATGGATGTACCAATCACATCATTAACATGTGTAGCATAAACATAACAATTCATCACATCATAGTAAATATCAATTCCAATAATATTTCGTAAGTTACATTAGCTTAACTACTTAACAATTGCTAGGAGCATATACTTATTTCATTTTGACATAAACCAAATCTTTGTGAAAGTAACATAATTGCAACTTGCTATCCAAAAACATGACATTCATAAATCAATCCAAATTACCTCTTCAAAACATATCTTTGAGCCAAATACCATCATTCAACATATGCTATCTAAACACTAAACAATTCATGTCATAAGAAACAAGCATAACCTAACACTTCATGGTGTAGGCCCAAAGAGGCAAAACACAAACATAGCATTACTTACCTTAAGTCTTTAGCAATTAGGAAACACATAATCAATGCCTTTTAATCACTTCATAACCTATAAATAAAACAACTATTAATTGAAACCCNTTTTTTGCTCATTTTCTCCCTTTCTCTCTCTACAGCCACAAAAATGGCTGATACTCTGTCATATCCATCCATTTTTAGATAGAGTTTATGATGAATTTACCTTTTAGTCCAACTTATCCTTTTAGGTTTACCATTTTGCCCTTATATGTCTCTTTAATTGCTAAAATACTTCAATTATCATCATTTAATCATACATACTTTAATTAATTAATCAATCCTTAAGATTAACTTAGATAATCATGATTAGTAAACCTTAATTACCTCTTAATCACTCACTAATTATGCTTTAATCACATTTAGTCACCAATCAAATAGGGACACGTGGCACTTTCTTATTGCTTCTATACTTTAAATTACCAAATCATATTTGTATCTAAAAATATTCTTGAACTAAGGTTTATGCAAATAATATCATTGATTAAGGAGAAAATCTAGTGAAAGTGACATATCCTTTAAGCATAAGTGTAATTTTACTTACTATCATTTTTATGCTAATTTTCATAACCCTAGCTTTTTCATCTTTCACATTTAATTTAATATCTTAATTTATCTTAAAAGTAAGAAATTTTCTTTTCAGGTATTACAGCATTGGCCTGAAGAAGTTATATACTTCCGACAAGCCACCATTGGTGTTTGCAGCTTTCCACTTTGTCAAGGTTGCATCCACTAGCGCAATCGAGCCAAGCTTTGAAACAAGACCATCTCTTATGCTTAATATCGATTTTATAAGAGGAGATGCTCTATAGTCGGCTTGCCAGGACCAGAAGCCAGCTTGTTTCATATAAATCTGATGGATCCATCGGACCCAAAGAGAATCCTTTTTTGCATGGATGTTCCAAAGGACCTTTGTGAGGTGGGCAGAATTCCAGGCTTGGAGATCACGGAAGCCAAGGCCACCCTCATATTTGGGAAGGCAGCATTGCTTCCAAGAGACCTTGGCAGGGGAACTACCCCACAAGAAGGATATGCAAATCTATATTGCTTTGATTCTGACTGTTGTTGGCAAATTCAGAATCGAAAGCCAAAAACATTTGGTGCCTTGCAGAATTGATTTTATCAGCTTTGCACGCCCGACAAAAGAAAGTGAACTCAGGTTCCATGATTCAACTTCAGATTTTAGCTTCAGGATAAGCTGATCATAATAAAAAATTTACAATCTAGCTCTTTCTTTTTTCTTTTTTTTAAGGTAAATAAATTAAAGCAAAATTAGAAACAAGAGAGTGAAGACGAGAGCCCGGGCATGGGGAAATCTACAAGCCATAATGACCGCCCCGTAAAACCCGAGCAGAAAGCAAAAGAGAGCAAAGACCTGAATGGAGAGCCAACATGCTGACTAACCAAAACACAAAAGGCCCGAGAACGCTGAGATATAAGCCCTCACAATCAGGAAAACCGGAAAATAACATAAGCCAGGCTCAAACAGAAAAGCAGCAAAAACAAAAACGATCAACTCAACCCAGTAGGCATCTCAAGTAGTGTAATACACGACTATTTTGTATTTTTGTAAATTAGGTATTATTACTTTTTTAAGCTTAATTTGGTAGAATTTCGTGCATATTAAATCATTATGCGTTTCATATTAGTTAAAATGTTTTTTTTGATATATAGATTTTGGGATTTAAAAATTTTAAGGAAGGATCCTTTTGTGTATCGGTCGATCGAAATAATATGAAACGGGTCTACCTCTTCTTTTTGGAATTTTTGACCGATAAAACGGATTGAAGATCAATGTTAGCCACTTGTAAGGGTAAAATGGAGATTTCATATGTATTACTTTAGAATATTATAATCAATGGTTGAGATTTAGCCACTATAAATGAACGGTTGGATGAGTTTTAGATATTTTAAAGTTAAAATCATAAAATATTGCGTGAACATCCACAAGGACCATCGCAATGCTTTGTTTTAATTAAACAGTCGGATTCCCCTTGTTCGTACCAGTTTTGAGTCGACTGTTCGATGCCCGGGGAGCGCCCCCAAAGGAGCCGTTCCCACTCCATCCCCTAGTCGGCACGTGACGACCCGCTCTCACCTCGAGAGCAGCTCGAGCAGTCCATCGACAGCTGACGGATTCGGGACAGGGACCCCCATGCCCAGCCCTCAGAGCCAATCCTTTTCCCAAAGTTACGGATCCATTTTGCCGACTTCCATTGCCTACATTGTTCCATCAACGAGAGGCTGTTCAACTTGGAGACCTGATGCGGTTATGAGTACAACTGGGCATGGGAGCACTCGGTCCTCCAAATTTTCAAGGGCCGTCAAGTATGTACTTCACACCGCTCGACGTGCGGTGCTCTTATAGCCACTGGACCCTACCTCCGGCTGAGCCATCTTCAGGGTGGGCAGGCTGTTAAACAAAAAAGATAACTCTTCCCGAGGTCCCCGACGACATCTCCAGACTCCCTAATGTTACCGTCAGCCACCACATCCCGGTTCAGGAATTTTAACCCGATTCCCTTTTGATGCTCGCGCGCTGAGTGCTGTCAGATGAGATTGCCTTGTCTCGTAGGATCGACTAACCCATGTGCAAGTGCTGTTTACATTGAACCTTTTGATGCTCGCGATTCCCAGCGAACTAGTTTATCGACTAACCCAATTCCCTTTCGATGCTCGCGTGCTGGGCGCTGTCAGACGGGATTGCCCTGTCTCTTAGGATCGACTAACCCATGTGCAAGTGCTATTTACATGGAACCTTTCCCTTCTTCGGCCTTCAAAGTTCTCATTTGAATATTTGCTACTACCACCAAGATCTACACCGACGGCTGCTCCTCCTGGGCTTGCGCCCCAGGATTTGCAGCGACTGCCGTGCCCTCCTACTCATCGGGGCCTGGTACTTGCCCCGACAGCCGGGTATGTTTCGCGCACTTCAGCGCCATCAATTTTTAGGGCTAGTTGATTCGGCAGGTGAGTTGTTACACACTCCTTAGCGGATTTTGACTTCCATGACCACCGTCCTACTACTTAATCGACCAACACCCTTTGTGGGTTCTAGGTTAGCGCACAGTTGGGCACCGTAACCCGACTTTTGGTTCATCCCGCATCGCCTATTCTGCTTACCGAAAATGGCCCACTTGGAGCTCTCGATTCCGTTGCACGGCTCAACAAAGCAGTCGCCTGACCTGGGGTTGCTTCGATAATGTCTACTCGTCGTTCGTGTCCAACTCGCCGAAGCACTAGGGTCGTCAAGAGTTCTCCAAACCACACCTTGCAAGCGCAACATATTCGTCGAGGGCATGTTAACCACCGTCGATCACGCAGCGAGACACCAAGGACTCCGTTTTAGACCAACCACGATGATTTCGCACGGGAGGCCAATGTCTGCACCCCGACCACCTCTCCCAACCAGCCCGAGCAAAGCAGCAGCATAACCTAGATTCTCCAGTCCCACCTGCCCCTGCTCCCTATAAAGAGAGCTCCGACCCAGACTAATGTCGAATTTGGAACATCCGATGATGACTCGGATACTCTCAAAGAATCCAAAGGTCTCCCCCATCCTGATTGCTCTTTTGTTGGACAATTTTCTTCCTTTATCTCCTCGGATGATAAAGACTGTTTTGACTCGAAATCCCTAGACTCCATTCCCGATTCCAGCATTCCTTTCACCAGAATGTCTAGCCGATTAAAAGTGAAAGTCAAAGATCCATTTCCAACTTCCAAAGTCACGGACAAGTGTCCCACCTCCTCTAAAAATGGCATTCTCAGGGGTAAAGGGGCTTCTTCCATGCGATTGTCAAGAAGAATCAAAAGAGAAACTTCATTCCTTCCATCACTAAGCAAAATGGCCTCCTCTCGAATTCAATAGACCAAGTCCACGAGGAATTCGTGCAATACTACAAGAATCTCCTTGGCTGCCCATGTGCCCTTCCTAATCCCGATGCTAATATCACCTGTAATTGTCCTTTTCTCTCGAATTCTGTTCATAAACTACTCACGGATCAAATTGCAATGACCAAAATTCAGCAAGCTCTTTTCGACATTGGCAATGATAAGTCTCCTGGGCCCGATGGATATACTTCAAAGTTTTTCAAAGACACTTGGACCATTACCGGGGACCTCTTCTCCAAAGCCGTCCGGAATTTTTCTCCTCCTCCATGCTCCTCAAGCAATGGAACCATACGCTTATAGCTCTTATTCCAAAATCTCAATCCTCTCCCTCGGTCAAAGATTTTTGCCCCATCTCTTGCTGCTCAATTTTTTATAAAGTGATATTTAAGATCCATGCTAGTAGGATCTCCAAACCTGATGTGCCACGGATTAGCACATCTAGAAGTGGAAGCAAACTATTTTCTAATGAGTTTGTTGATTTTGTAGGAAGCTTGTTTTATAAAGGTTTAATCAAGAAGCCAAAGATGAAGGGCATGGTGAGCCCTAGTTGTCAAGTGGGGTTGATGCATTTCATGGGCCAACCACACTTGATGAAGGAAGAGGAGTTCAAGGGTGGCACATTAAGGTGGC
>QAOC01027295.1:0-74530 GCA_003255005.1 Begonia fuchsioides | reverse complement strand
TGAATCAATGGTTCATTCCGTTTAGCCACAGCCACCTCCTTTTAAAAGTTATGCTTGTGTTTTTCCACTGTTTCCTACCCGAGTTCCTGAAATCGAGCAATTCTGTCCATTATTTTTCTATCGAGCATAACTCCTAGCCTACGTGTGTGTTTTCTATAAAACCACTTGCATTATCTTTCCCTTTGATTGAAGTTGTTGTATGCTTATTTTCACTATCTCAGACTCCCTGCATTGGAAGTTGTGTAGAAGTTCCCCCATCACTCCTGCACTGTTTCTTTCTGTTTGTCTGCTTGTGCATCTGAAAGTGTCTCCTTATATTTTAATGTTCCGCACGTGCTTTTAAGCTGTAACTCTGGTCAAACTTAGTCCACGCCCTTAAGTTTAAGTTGGCTGAGTTTATAACCTAAACCTTTATGCATTTGGAGAAATCAACGTTGCACTCCCCTGTTCTGCCTTACTCCCTGTCCTACCGGGCAGATTACAATCTTCACTTTTATTTCCTGCACCTCCGCATCTTGGAGCGTGTCATTTAGCTAGGATCAATAAGCCTTTGTTCCAACCTTCCTCCTCACTTGATTAGGATTAAGGCAAGCTTGGAAGTCCCATAGCCCTCACTCCATCCCATTTGTTTTTGGATCTTTCGTTGTTTGGTGTTTATTGTTGTTGTGGTTTCCTTACCGAGTGGATTTTGTGCATCAAAAGCCACCCTCGGGCCAACTAGTGTTTTCCGTGTGCTAATTTTATGAATTTTGGTCTGTGAATTCCTCCTTCGTGTCTTAAAATATTTGGTCTTTCATTGTGTCCAATGTTTCTTCCATTTAGGAGTTGTGCATTCATCCTTCCACTTTCTTTCACCCTAGTGCCTGAAGTCTGACCATACTGTCGACTGATTTTCAATCTCTCATATCGTTTAATTTACCCGTGCATTTTTCCCCAAACCAATTGAAGTTTCCCTCCCCTTTTCTTGAAGTTGATGTCTTCCAATTTTCCCATTTCTAGTTTTTCTACATTGGGAGTTGTGCAGAGGTCTTTCCCATACCTCTATTCTGTCAAAGCTGGTTTGTCTGCTTGTGTGACAGAAAGTAGACCCGTGCCATTTTAAGTTCTACACGTGCTATCACTCTGAATTTTGGACCAAGCCCAGACCGTCCCTTAAAGTTTAAGTCCACCAAATATTAGCCTAAACGCACCTGTATATTTGTGGCCTTAACCAGTTTGCTCACCTGTTTCTGCCAACCTTCTTTGTTCTCGGCAGATTGCTAATTTTCCTTTGTCCTCTATTCTCCCGACACCTCTCCTATCCCCGAGCATGCCAAAACCACTTCAGACGCTCCTAGCTTGACTAAGTGACGGTGCGCGCGCGGCCAATTTGAATATAGGTCTGTTAGGCTTATGGGGGTGCGCGGGCTCTTTCAAAGGGTGGCCAAGGGTTGACCACGCTCTGGACATTAAGGGATTGGCGTGGGACATTTTGAAATGGAGCCTCTAGGTGTCCTAAGTTGACCAAATGAAGATGCGCACCCGGTCAATTTGAATGAAGATCTGCAGTTGCTCATGGGCGCGAGAGCTCGTTCAAAACGGCGACCTTGGGTTGACCATGCTCCGGACACCGTGGGATTGGCGCGGGCCAATTGGAATCGTGACTTTTCTTTGACCAAATAATCTGATTACTTAGATGATTAAGTAAAGTGGTCGGTAAAATTCGGCACAAGACCCTTAGTTTACTGAAGCATCCCTTAGTTGACCGAGGTTTCCCTTAGTTGACTGAGGCTCCCAATCATGCGCATTCGGCAGTTAGTTGTATTTTTCCGCCCTTCCTCTTTAGGCATGCTTCTCTTCCTTCTCTAAAAATTTATTTGCTGATAAAAATAAATGTGACTGATAATCGGCATAAGGTAGCCGAAGACCCGCTCTTCATGGGAAAACACTTGATCCGTGAGAATTGGATCGAGCGTTCTCCCACGCCGGTCACTTATTCCATTGCAACGAAATCCTAAAGGATTTCGTCAATACCAATGGCCGAATCTCTACTGGCCATCAGGACATGGTCGAGGAGGTGTGCGCCGGCGTGTCATGGCCGGGAGTGCTCAGACACCAATTGAGCACAACCTTTGGTCACTCCCGATCTGCCTCGAAAGGTGTTTCTGAGGCTAAATTCCCTGCAAAATGAGCAACTAAGTTAGTAAAACTCTCCACGCTTAATGGGGGGTGCGGCCTGATGTGCCACGAGGGTCGAGCCCAACGGACCGAGAAGTTTTCACTAACATGGTTGTTCATTTTGTAGGAATCCTAAGCTCGGAGCTACCTTCGGTAATCGACCAAGACCGACCCAAGACGAGCATCACAAGGCTCCTCGAGTTAGACCATGCAGACCGCCCCGTGGCCGCGCACCCCGGGCTAGCCGACACGGTTCACACCGAGTCCCATTAAGGGGCTCGTCCATCTTCAATAAGTGGCCGAACGCCACATTTCCTTTCAGCAAATAAAGAGTTAGAAGAGTAAGAAGAGCAAGCCCAGGACACGGGAAGACAGATTAAAAAGCCCAAGATCCAACAAGGCCGAGACCCATGCGACACTTAAGGAAAGCCGCGTGCACTTATCAATTTCGATCGTGCCAAATTTACACATGAGAAGCCTATTTACGGGAAAATATCAACCAGAAGATAATGGGGAGATTCGCACGCACAAAATCCCATGAAACATGGAGATCTCTCCGTCACAACCAAACCTAGCCAAGTGCTCGGCTACATTCAAATATCTCTGTGGCAAAACTTGGGAGGGAAGGCCAAATAGCGGGAAACATTCAATCGAAGGAGAAAAGGAAAATTTGCACGAGCAAATCCCGAGAATTACGGGATTCCCTTAATCACGCCTGCGTGCACCCGGCTGCACCCAAACCCGCGCACCCGGACCCGGCTACACCAGAGCACTTCACCGAGTGGCACGCAATCCCAGAAATCCCACGCCACCTCACTGATCCAAGTCTTCACAATCCGAGATGTCCAACCGATCAACGGCTTACAATTCTTACTTAGTATTTTTCCTTTTATGTTTTTGTCTATTTAAGAGGCATCTAGCCTCTATTGAACGGAGAGAATTTTCAAATCAAAATTCTGTTTACACACCTTCAACCTTCGGACGAAGCTCTCCCTCGTCGATCCTTCTCCGGTGCGTCATATCAGGCCAAGCCACGGCAACCCTTGTGAGTGAACGGTGCGTCATATCCGAACACGAGCAAGGTCTACCGATTTGAACACTTATTCGTTCCCACCTCCATAAAACTACACTTCTCTGAATACCCATTCCATTTTCCCGAACGACCACCTTCTTGACTACCCGAACCACCCTTCCGTCGACTCATGCCTTTTCCTCACTTTCCTACCCCATCCCCATCAATCCATCTTGAAACCCTCGTCCACTTCCAAAAACACCATTCGCCCGAGCCGTTTTACCTGTGTGCCGCACTCATCACTCCCCGAGCCCTCCATCAACTTTGTACCAGAGCTAAAGTTCCTATTTTATTGTAAAAATCCAATTTTTACATCAAGATACATATGATGACACGCAACGGAGCCATTCACGGGAACAACTGCGACAATGCCACCACGGGCGAACAAACGCTCCACTCCGGACCTCCCAAGCATGATCCGAGCATCCAAGAGCAATTGGATGCTAACAACCAGCGGATGGAAGAGCGCTTATCGGCCAACGAGCGCTTGATGCAAACAATCAACGATTGGACACGATGACCAATCAACAAGCCCAACACCCTGCCGCGCCTCGACCCATACGGAGACCCGAGAACAGAAATTTCCGAGCCCAACCACATGACTCGGATGGGTCCGATGATGACTATTTCCTGAACCCACACATTGATCGGGAAGAAGAAAGGCGAATCCCTAAGATAACAATTCCGCCTTTCAACGGAACCGCCAATGGAAACACCTACCTAGAGTGGGTTGAAAAGGTTAATTCAATTTTCAACCTATATAATTATTCCGAGAAGCTCAAGGTCCAACTAGCATCCTTGGAGTTCACGGGATATGCGGTGCTTTGGTGGAATTGCCACCGAGCACAACTACGGCGCGAGAGGCAACCCGACGTTTCGACATGGGACACAATGAAGGAACATATGTGCACCCGGTTCTTGCCGAACTACTATCGGCAAGAATTATTTTTGCAATTACAAGGGCTAAGACAAGGCGAAAGATCGGTCGAGGAATACCTCACCAAATTTGAAACTATCCGGATCCGATGCGAATTAGAGGAGCCTAGTGAACAAATCATAGCCCTGTTCATTAGAGGGCTCAAACGGGATATTGGAGACGTCGTAGAATTACAAGCCCACGAGTCATTTGAGTCACTTATCCAAATGGCTTTACGGGTTGAAAGACAAGTGAAACGGAAGAGCAAGGCCATGGCCGAGAGGCCAATTCCGAGAACGACCGGCCCATACCGACCGACGCCCGCGACGACACCTACAGCCGCACCATGGGCCCCCAAGCCGACCCAACCCATCAAGCCCAAGAGCCGGGTCGCGAGGGATCCCGGACCCGAGAGATACGTTGCTTCAAGTGTCTCGGCCGAGGACATATGGCGGCCCAATGCCCTAACCGTAGGGTTATGACGCTCCTCGAGGGCTCTGAAGAAATTGTGAGTGACGATGAGACGGAGGGCCCGCAAGAGGCTGCAACCGAGCCCGATAAGGGTCATGACCCGGCCGAGAACGACGAAGACGTGTGCCATGCACAAGATGGGACGTGGCTCATGATCCGATGAGTCCTCTCGACCCAATCCCAACCAGAAGCATACCAAAGGGAAAACCTTTTCCATAGCCAATGCTTGGTCATGGGAAAAATTTGCTCCTTAATTATTGACGGTGGGAGTTGCACGAACGTAGCCTCCCGGGAACTAGTGGACAAGCTATCCTTGCCGACCACCTATCACCCGATGCCCTACAAGCTACGATGGATCACAGACAAGGAAGATGTTCGAGTGACGAAACAGACCCGAGTCGAATTTACAATCGGCCACTACAAAGATTCGGTTTTATGTGACGTGGTACCGATGAATGACCTCTTGCTCGGCCGACCATGGCAATTCGACCGCCATGTCATACACAATGGACGCACCAACCACTACACGTTCACCTTGAATGGACGAAAGGTTGTTTTAGCTCCCATGACCCCGGAGCAAGTGGCCAAAGATGAGGCCATAAAAAAAAGAGGCAGGGCCAAGGCAACCTTACTTATGGGCAGAAAGGAACTCGAGCGGTGCCTAGCCAAAAGGGAACCGATCGTTGTGTTACTACATCAGGACGAAGGCCGAGAAGTAGGGCCCAAAATTTCAGACTTGATGAAGCCCTTACTCAACCGGTTCGAGGATGAGTTCCCGGAAGAACTCCCCTCGGGTTTACCTCCCTTCCGAGGGATTGAGCACCAAATTGACCTCCAACCGGGAGCCACATTGCCCAACCGACCTCCGTATCCCTTAAACCCGAAAGAGAGCAAGGAGTTACAACGCCAAGTTCAAGAGTTCCTCGAGAAGGGATACATCAAGGAATCCCTAAGTCCTTGCGCGGTACCGGCCCTCCTAGTGCCAAAAAAGGATGGCACGCACCGAATGTGCGTAGATAGCCGTGCCATCAACGAAATCACCATCAAGTACCGATTCTCCATGCCTCAGCTTGATGATCTTTTGGACGAACTTAGTGGGGCTAAGATCTTCTCCCGAGTTGATCTTAAGAGCGGATATCACCAAATCCGCATGAAAGAAGGTGATGAATGGAAGACGGCCTTCAAGACTAAGTACGGATTGTTCGAGTGGCTTGTTATGCCATTCGGGCTCACCAATGCCCCAAGCACTTTTATGAGGCTTATGAACCACGTCCTCCGGGCCTTCCTTGGCAAGTTCATCATCTTTTATTTCGATTATATTCTAGTCTATAGTTGGGATATACCGAGCCATTTGGAGCACTTGGAACAACTTTTCATCACCTTGCGGCAATCTAAACTTTATGGCAATCGGGACAAGTGTGCATTCGTCCAACGGCTCATACACTTCCTCGGCTGAAGTAGATCATGAGAAGATCACGGCCATACGAGATTGGCCCATCCCTAAAAGTGTAACGGACGTGACGAGTTTCCACGGCCTAGCTAATTTCTACCGACGTTTTATTAAGGGGTTTAGCACAATTGTGGCCCCATTAACCGAGCTTACAAAAAAGGGGAAGGAATTCGAGTGGACCGAGCTTTGTCAAGAAAGCTTCGACCACATCAAGAGACGGCTTTGCGAAGCGCCAATCCTTACACTCCCAGATTTCAACTAGGTGTTCGAGGTAGAATGTGACGCCTCGGGCACGGGAATAGGAGCGGTCCTAATGCAAGAAGGCCGACCTATTGCCTACTTTAGCGAAAAACTCAAAGGTAAGACGCTAAATTACTCTACCTATGACAAGGAGTTATATTCGCTTATTAGGGCTATTGGAGTGTGGCAACATTACTTGTTGCCTCGTGAATTCATTATACATACCAACCACCAAGCCCTAAAATTCATCAAGAGCCAAGGGAAGCTCAATCGGAGGCATGCGAAATGGATTGAGTTTTTGGAAAGGTACCCCTATATTATTAAGTACAAAAAGGGGGATACTAATGTTGTGGCCGATGCTTTGTCAAGACGAAGCATCCTATTCACCGAGATGCGGGTGAGATTTTTCGGCTTTGAGTGGATCAAGCAACTCTACCGAGAAGACCCCGATTTTGGGCCACATTTTGAGGCCGCCACAAAAGGGGAGTTATCGGGCTACCATGTGGCCGACAGATACCTTATGCGTGGAGGGCGATTATGCGTCCCTAAGGGAAGCATCTGTGAGTCTCTCGTAGCCGAGGCACACGGAGGCGGCCTTGCGGGACACTTTGGCGAGAAGAAAACGTGGGAGATGCTCAAGGAGCATTTCCATTGGCCACACTTATTCCGAGACGTGCACCACTTCGTACAAAGGTGTATCGTGTGCAAGAAGGCCAAAAACCGGGCTTCGGCCCAAGGATTGTACCTCCCTCTACCAGTACCGGACCATCCATGGCAAGCCATGAGCATGGACTTTGTGGTAGGCCTTCCTCGGACCAGCAACTGCAAAGACTCGGTTATGGTGGTGGTTGACCGCTTCTCCAAAATGGCGCATTTCATCCTGTGCCATACCACCAATGATGCCACCTACATTGCAGATCTTTTCTTCAAGGAGATCGTGAGGCTACATGGGGTCCGGCATTCCATTGTGTCCGATCGCGATGGAAAATTTATAAGTACATTTTGGAGAACTTTGTGGGCCAAGCTCGGGACCAAACTCTTGTTTAGCTCGGCCTTTCACCCACAAACCGATGGGCAAATGGAAGTGGTCAATAGATCACTTGGAGCTTTGTTAAGAAGCGTGGTCCGAAAGGGGACATCGACTTGGGAAAAAAAATTACCCTTTGTCGAGTTCGCCTATAACCGATGCAAGCATAACACCACGGGAATGACGCCATTTGAGGTGGCCTATGGATTCAACCCGTCGACACCCTCGGACTTGCTACCGTTACCTAGCCGGGAGATTGACAACCCCGACGGACAGCATAAGGCCGAGGTCATCCGGAAATTGCACGAGCGGGTCAAGAAGCACATTGAGCGGAAAAACAAAAAGTATGCGACCACGGCCAACAAGAAAAGGAAAGAGAAGATTTTCTGAGTGGGAGATCTTGTGTGGCTAAAGACTCGGCATTTTAAACACAAACATTCCAATTTACTTCCAAGGGCCGAGGGACCCTTCCGAGTGGCCGAGCAAATTAACCCGAACGCATACAAGGTTAGCCTTCATGGCGAACCCGAGATATTAGTCACGGCTAATGTGAAAGACCTATCGCCGTATCTGGACGAAGAAAGCCTCGAAGAGGGAGACCTCGAGGATAGAGATTTGGGGACAAATCCTCAAGTACCCCGGGAGGATGATGTGCCACGAGGGTCGAGCCCAACGGACCGAGAAGTTTTCACTAACATGGTTGTTCATTTTGTAGGAATCCTAAGCTCGGAGCTACCTTCGGTATTCGACCAAGACCGACCCAAGACGAGCATCACGAGGCTCCTCGAGTTAGACCATGCGGACCCCCCCGTGGCCGCGCACCCCGGACCAGCCGAAACGGCCCACACCGAGTCCCATTAAGGGGCTCGTCCATCTTCAATAAGTGGCCGAACGCCACATTTCCTTTCAGCAAATAAAGTGTTAGAAGAGTAAGAAGAGCAAGCCCAAGACACGGGAAGACGGATTAAAAAGCCCACAATCCAACAAGGCCGAGACCCATGCGACACTTAAGGAAAGCCGCGTGCACTTATCAATTTCGATCGTGCCAAATTTACACAAGAGAAGCCTATTTACGGGAAAATATCAACCAGAAGATAAAGGGGAGATTCGCACGCACCAAATCCCATGAAACATGGAGATCTCTCCGTCACAACCGAACTTAGCCAAGTGCTCGGCTACATTTAAATTTCTCCGTGGCAAAAACTTGGGAGGGAAGGCCAAATAGCGGGAAACATTCATTCGAAGGAGAAAAGGAAAATTTGCACGAGCAAATCCCGAGAATTACGGGATTCCCTTAATCACGCCAGCGCGCACCCGGCTATACCCGAACCCGCGCACCCGGACCCGGCTACACCCGGGCACTTCACCGAGTGGTACGCAATCCCAGAAATCCCACGCCACCTCACCGATCCAAGTCTTCACATTCCGAGACGTCCAACCGATCAACGGCTTACAATTCTTACTTAGTATTTTTCCTTTTATGTTTTTGTCTATTTGAGAGGCATCTAGCCTCTATTGAACGGAGAGAATTTTCAAATCAAAATTTTGTTTACACGCCTTCACCCTTCGGTCGAAGCACCCCCTCGTCGATCCTTCTCCGGTGCGTCATATCCGGCCAAGCCTCGGCAACCCTTGTGAGTGAACGGTGCGTCATATCCGAACACGAGGAAGGTCTACCGATTTGAACACTCCACCTCCATAAAACTACACTTCTCCGAATACCCATTCCATTTTCCCGAACGACCACCTTCTTGACTACCCAAACCACCCTTCCGTCGACTCGTGCCTTTTCCTCACTTTCCTACCCCATCCCCATCAATCCATCTTGAAACCCTCATCCACTTCTAAAAACACCATTCGACCGAGCCGTTTTACCTATGTGCCGCACTCATCACTCCCTGAGCCCTCCCGTGCGCGCACCCACCGGTCACGACGTGCAAACCACCTCGGGTTGCACATCACCGCCATGGCGTGGCGTGCGCGCTCAAGGTTCGGCCATGGCATGGTGCATGCGCTGAAGAGTGCGACCATGGCGCGGCGCGCGCGGCGCTATATGAGGCTTCCAAATGCACTACCATGCAATGTCACCGAGCCATTCGTGTGCAAATGATATTGGAATGAGCTGAAAGTCTTTTTACGTGTGCCTAACGATAAATGAGGAGGTTCCTCAGTGTTTGGTGAGGTTTGGTTATTTCTACGATTTATCGTCATTTTTTGAATGACGGAAACTGTAATACCATTGTACAAACTAAGTGTTTTTACGCTATCTAATGCTTCAACTAGAAATTTGTTTGAAGTCATACATACTGAATTATGAGTAAGAAAAGAAAGCGAATTGGAGTATGACACATGTCACTATAGGATTAATACCAAATCATGATTAAGACATAATTAGTAAAAATTATGGGATCATTAAGGTTTACTAATCATGATTAATTAAGTTAACCCTGAGGATTAGCTTAGAACTAATGTGAATTAATTAGTTAAGCTAAACATGATTTAAATAATGATAATGAAGGTATTTTAGCAAATAATAGAGCAGGTTATGGTAAAATGGTAAAAGTAAATAGATAAATTTGGAAAAATAGTAATTTACCCCATGAACCATCTAGAAATATTGGAGGATGGCTGATGATCAGCCATTTTCGTGCTGAAGAGAGAGAAAGGGTGAAAGAGAGGGAGGATTTGACAGAAAAGAGTTTAGAGAGAGAAAGTGAAAGTTGAAAGGGGAGAAGCTGAAATTGGCCTCCAATCCTTTGAGGAGAAGTGTTCCTCTCATCAAGATGAATCTATTGAGCTAAAAATCAAGAGGTATGACCTTAGTTTTACGTGGTTTAGAGTTATTAAGATTATTCACATGATTACATTAAGGATAAGTGAGAATTATAGGATTATCAATGACTTTGCAAGTTGGTTATGAGTGATACACGAAAATTAAAAGTTTTGATCCATGGTTCTGTTTACTGGTTAACCAATCATGTTGGAATATCATATATATTTTTATGAATGATGGAAATCTGGAATTGGTAGAAGTTGTGTATATTTTATCAAAGTTGCCATAAAAGTATCAATTCTGTACAAATTAAGATTTCGTATCTGAAGCCAATGATGGACTAATCTCATGCCCTAGATGTTTTAGCACATTAAAGTAGACACTTTGAGTGACATATAGGCTTTGGAATCATAGCATTTCATGGTGTATATAAAAAGTTATGATATTTTGAAGTTATCACAAAACAAGACATTGATTCCGAAAATTGTGAATGATATTAGGTTATTGAGATGAAAGTGATTCACAAGAGTACCTACTACTAGAAAGACTAGCTAAGGATAGACAAGGTAAGTAGTATTGTGTGTGTTTTGCCCTTAATTGGGTCTACATCATAGAATAATAGGACTTTGCTGTTGTTTTATGCTTTACATGTTGAGATGAGATGCACGTATAAAATGATGTACAAAAGCATAATTTGGTTTATGATATGATGGATTGTTGTGTTTAATGTTATGAATATTACTTAATTGCTTGACACGTTCATACCACGAACATCTCATGCATCATGTTTTCTACAAAGTTACGAACTATTTACATGCATGAGATTTCGTATGAAACATAATATGAAATGGTTGTTTCGGGTTGAGCTTGAAACACAACGAAAGAAAAGATAAAATAAAGAAAGAGAAAGTTACGTAAATATCATTGGGAAGGGGTTTGAGTTGGCTGTCCCCTTAGGTGGACTCAAGTTTGTGGTCTCTCAACCCTTGGAATCGAGTTGGCTGTCCCCTTAGGTGGACTCAAGTTTGTGGTCTCTCGTTCCTTGCCAGGAAGCCCCAATGATAAGGAATGATAGAAATTAAAGGAATGAAAGACCCAGAATAAATCGAAAAGAAAAGTTTTACTTATGCATATCATGTACATGTTCATGCATATTTATACTACTTGCTGAGCCTTATGCTCATAGATAAGTTTTATGATGTAGGTGAGGAAGACGTACACTAAGAGGTGTACGAGATGAATCACTTTGTTCATGGAGGTGGTCGATGTTGTTTGAGCGGATTTTGATCTGTGGGCAAGGATTTTGAAGAATCGTAAATAATGGTTAGGAGAAGAAGTTTTTAACTTTGTACATATAACTTGTAAATAGTTTAAGAAACGTAACATGTTGTAAATATGTTTTAAGTAACTTTAGTTTTCATGTATGCCTTAAATGATTTTTACAAGAAAATATCTTCCGCTGCAAGTAAAAAGAAAATGAAGAACATATTTCTAGCTAGGAAGGACGTTACAGAAACTAAATAATTCAGCAAAAATCGGTAAATCATCCAACATTTCTCAAAAATTGAGGATAACCACTCTTTGGTGCCCCTTTAAAGTTTCGAAATTTGTTTTGGAAAGAAAGCTCAAAATCTTGAGTTTTTAAAAAAAGTGACGCTTCGGCTACATACGATGTACACTGCTGCTAGGGCCAAAGTGGCCCGGATTGCTCTTTAGGGGGGAGGTATACTGAGCTATGGGCGGGTAAGGGCGCCCACTTGCATCGATGGGCGAGGCATGCAACCAACTAATGAAGGGTGATGAAGGAGACCCCCCTGTGTTCGGCGGCCATTGCCAGTCTCCGGCGACCTTGCCGGCGGCCACCGGGAAAAATGGGCAAACGTTCAATTCAGCGCTCGTGGCACCAATCACCCTCGATCATCCTTTGACTTTGCTGGTACTCGATTGTCCGGTAATGTTATCGTCCCTCGATTGTCCAAGATGTCATCGTTCGAAAGCGTTGTCGTCCATCGGAGAAGTTTCAGCTTGTGAATGGTTGCCTCAGACGGTGGCGGCCTCGGGCGAGCACGCCGGTGGTTACTCCACAAAACTCGGGCAGCAATGCGTGCATTGCGGCGTCCCTAGCACCGATTGAGATTGGTGCCTCAGATATTAAGTAGTAGTTGGTTATCTCGTTCTGCCAAAGGTGGTCCCGGCTGCTGTCCTGGTGGCTGTGTTTGCTTGCGGCGAACTTGGTTTCTCGTTGCTCACTGCGGTTGCACCGGTCGACGATCATAAGCTGGTTTCTTTACAACCGACTCGATCGACCCTCGTTTGTCTGAAATGTAGCCGTAAGCTCGGAAAAAAATGACTCGACGATCGTTTTCCTTGAGCTGCCTCGAGCGAGCACCCTGGGGGTGACTCCACAAAACTCGGGTAGCAATCCGTTCAATGCGGCGTCTGTGGCAAGGATCTCGTAGTCGTGTCCCTCATTTATTCAGCTATAGCCAAAGATTTGTTGCGTCTTCGATAACCGGTCTTCGTTCTCGTTGGTCGTGTGCGATCAAAGGAGCAATTGGTTTTCTCGTGTGGCCAAACGTGGGCGTGGCTGCAGTCATGGTGGCTATGTCGCTTGCGACACACTTGATCCCTCGTTGTTCACTGCAGTTGCACGCTGTCGACGTTCAGAGAAGCTTGTCTTCTGATAAGCGACCCGATCGACCATTGTTGCCTTGCTTTTGACAGTCGCGGTGAGCTCGCTTGGCTAGATGGTAGAGATATGCTATGTTTGTTGCTGGATGTCTGGCAGGCGCACGGTTGTAGCTCGACCTTATCTTGGCTTCGTTGGAGCAAAAAGCGCGTGAGTGGTATTTTGGGCGTGTAGCTTACTAGGATCATTGCTTTGTGCAATGAACTGTTGCTCCACGTTCTTTCTCAAGGTATTTGCTCGAGTGGGCTTCATGTTTGTCGTGGAAAATACGTCGGTTTCTGTACTATTGACCGAAACTCGGCATGCCTATGTCTCGTGGAGCCTTTCAGTCGTTGTGTTATTTGGATACGTGGCGAATGTGAAAGATGGCTGCTGCACCCCGCTAGGAAAGTTTGATGCTTCAGTTATTGTTGTTGCTTTTGATTGTCTTTGGCGGTGTGCATGTGTTTGTTGGTCTTTGCCTCGGATGTAGTAAATGGACGCATTAGTTGTCAGCCACTTCTATTGGAGAGTGTCAAGAGCTTGACCCAAGTTGGCACTAAGAATGACTGCGATTGCTTTCCTTGCGCGTTGACGTCGCCCTGGCGGCTCAACCGAGGAGGTGATCCAGACGCATAGAAGGAATGCTACCTTGTTGATCCTGCCAGTAGTCATATGCTTCTCTCAAAGATTAAGCCATGCATGTGTAAGCATGAACTAATTCAAACTTTGAAACTGCGAATGGCTCATTAAATTAGTTATAGTTTGTTTGATGGAACTTGCTACTCGGATAACCGTAGTAATTCTAGAGCTATTACGTGCAACAAACCCCGACTTCTGGAAAGGACGTATTTATTAGATAAAAGGTCGACAACTTGACAGATCGCCAATTTCTATAGACGGTTTATTAAAGGCTTCAGCACGATTATGACGCCACTCACGGAATGCACTAAGAAAGGAAGAGAATTTGAGTGGACATGTGGCTGCCAAGAAAGTTTTGACCGCATCAAGGGGAGACTATGCGAGGCACCCGTACTGGTGCTCCCCGATTTTTCCAAGGCATTTGAAGTTGAGTGCGATGCCTCGGGCATGATGTACAACGGGGCTCCATTCCATTGGGCCGAGAGTTTTATGCTAACTTAGTTGATTGTTTTGTAGGAAACATAACCTCGGAGTCACCCACGGAGAACGACCAAGAAAAGCCCAAGACGTCCATCACATGGCTGGACACGAGCTTGACCGCACATGTCGGGCCGGACATGGCGGCCCATGCCGCGGGACACACGAGCTTGACCACACACGCCGAGTCGGACATGGCGGCCCATGCCAAGGGACACACGACCTTGACCGCACACGCCGGGCCGGACTTGACGGCCCATGATGCCGGACACAAGACCACGGCGCGTACTATCAACGGATCGACCGGGCCACGTGACGCGGCCCACGCCGAGACCAATTAGGGTCTCGGCCATCTTCAATAAGTGGCTGAGCGCCACATTTCCCTTCAGCACTTAGAGACTTAGAGAATGAAGAGGATCAAGCCTAGACATCAAAAGGACAGATTATTAGCCCAAGACCAAGCCGAGGCCGAGGCCCATGCAACACTCAAGGAAGCCCAATGTATCCTTCAACTTTGCCCGTGTCAAATCTTCATGGACAAGATGCCTTAGCTGGAAAATAACAACCAAGATGATTTGGGGGGATTCGCACGCACAAAATCCCATGATTCTTGGAGATACATTATCACGGCCGAGCGCACCCGACAGCGCGCCCGCTAGCGTGCCCGACTGCGCACCCACGGCGCAGCGCACCCGAAGCACGACGCACCTCCGGGATTCACGTGCCAAATCATCCTAGACGTCCAATTCATCCGATGGCTTGAGATTACTAGTTCTCTAGATTTACGTTTTCGTTTTGTCGATTTAAAGAACATTAGACCTACTTGATACTTATTGAATTTTTATCAATACAAGAGCTTTGAGCCTTTTTGATAATTCCCTCAAACCGACGTACTTCTCCGGTGAGTCACATCCGGCCAAGCTTCCGTCAACCCTTGTCAAAGCCTCGGTGCGTCATATCCGAGTCTTCTCCAAGGTCTACCGATTGGGATCCTTTGATTGCTCAAGTATCCTAATCGTCCGACTTCACCTTCACCATCTGATTCCTCCATAACCCGCACCATCCCCGAGCCATCATCAACCTCCACGATCTCCCGATCATATTCACCGTGCCATCTCACTATTTCCACCGTCAAGCTTCCGAAAAACCCCATATTATCGACCATCCCAATCACCTTTCATCCTAGACGCCCGAGCCAATCTATCTCGCGCACACACCCACCGATCACGACGTGCAAACCACCTCGGATTGCACATCAACTTGGTATCAGAGCGAAAGTTCCTATTCTTGATCGTAAAAATCCAATTTTTACATCAAGATACACATGATGACACGAAGCAGAGCCGTTCACGGGAACAACCACGACAACGCCACCACGAGCGACCAAACGCTACATTCCGATCCACCTGAGCACAATCCTAGCATCCATGAACAAGTGGCGGATCAAACTCATCAATTGAACGAGCGAGTAGCGGCGAATGAACGAATGATGCAAGCCGTCTTGCAAAGGCTGGACGCCTTGACCAACCAACAAGTGTCGCCGCCGTCCGCACCACGACCGATCCGAAGACCGGGTGCCGGGAATTGCCGAGCCAATCGGCATGACTCGGATGAATCCGATGATGAATTTTATGAAAATCACCATATGGACCGAGAGGATGAACGCCGACTCCCGAAGGTAAATATTCCATCCTTTAGTGGTTCCGCAAACGGTGATTTATATCTTGAGTGGGTTGAAAAAGTAGATGCAATTTTCAACCTTTATGATTATTCCGAAAGGCTCAAGGTTCAATTAGCAACCTTGGAATTCACGGGATATGCCATGCCGTACTTTGGTGGAATTGCCACCGTGCTCAACTTCGGAAAGATAGACAACCCGAAGTCACTACATGGGAAATTTTGAAGGCCCACATGCGCACACGGTTTTTGCCTAATTATTATAGGCAAGAATTATTTTTGAAACTTCAAGGGTTAAAACAAGGGGGAAGATCGGTTGAAGAATACCTCACCGAATTCGAGACCATCCGAATTCGATGTGAGTTAGATGAGCAGCAAGAGCACCTCATAGCTCGTTTCATTAGAGGACTCCAACGAGACATTGGAGATATTGTGGAGTTACAGCCCCATGACTCTTTTGACTCACTTATTCAAATGGCCTTAAGAGTCGAGAGACAAGTCAAACGGAGGGGCAAACTCGCGGACACGAGACCGACCACAGAGGGCCAGCGCCTTACCGCCCGGCGCCCGTGCACCCGACCAAGGCCCCGGCCGCACCATGGGCCGCTAAGCCAACTGTGCCCGTCAAAGCCCAAGAGGCGACTAGTGAGGGATCTCGGACCCGAGAGATCCGATGTTTTAAATGTTTGGGCCGAGGCCATATGGCAGCCCACCCAAGGATGAGTCCGTAAGCCCACCTGAGGACACGGCCACACCCGGCGAGGCCCCCGGCCCATTGGCCAATGATCAAGATGAGTGTCGTCCACAAGACGGGACTTGGCTCATGGTCCGACGGGTCCTCTCCACCCAACCACAACCGGAAGCATACCAACGTGAGAACCTCTTCCATAGCCGATGCATGGTTAAGGAAAGAGTATGTTCTCTAATCATTGATGGTGGGAGTTGCACCAACGTAGCTTCCCGGGAGTTAGTGGAGAAATTGTCCTTGCCAACCACCGACCACCCGACACCATACAAGCTCCGATGGATCACGGACAAGGAGGATGTCCGAGTATCCAAACAGACCCAGGTCGAATTCAAGATCGACCACTACAAAGATTCGGTGCTATGTGATGTTGTCCCGATGAGTGCCACTCATCTTTTGCTCGGAACACCATGGCAATATTATCGCCATGTAATACACGATGGACTCGCCAATCATTACACCCTCGTCATGAATGGCCGAAAGGTTATTTTGACGCCCATGACCCCAGAGCAAGTGGCCAAGGATGAGGCCATCAAAAGGGAGGCAAGGGTCAACAAGACCTTGCTTGTGAACTGGAAAGGGCTCGATCGATGCATAGCCCGGAGTGACCCGATAGTCATGCTCGTGTACCGAGAACATGACCGAGCCGAAGACGTGCTCATTCCGGACGTGGTCAAGCCCTTGCTCGAGCGGTACCGTGATGTTTTCCCGGAGGAACTCCCCTCGGAGTTACCTCCATACCGAGGGATAGAACATCAAATTGACTTTCAACCGGGAACTACCTTGCCCAACCGACCCCCTTATCGACTCAACCTAGAAGAAAGCAAGGAATTACAACGCCAAGTACAAGAGCTCCTCGAGAAGGGTTACATCAGGGAGTCCTTAAGCCCGTGCATGGTGCCGGCCCTCCTTGTTTCTAAAAAGGACGGCACGAACCACATGTGTATCGATAGCCGAGCGGTCAATGACATCACGATCAAGTACCGGTTTCCAATACCTCGGCTCGATGATCTTTTGGATGAACTTAGCGGGGCTAAGCTCTTTTCTCGAATCGACCTTAAGAGCAGATATCACCAAATCCGCATGAAGGAAGGCGATGAATGGAAGACCGCATTCAAAACAAAGTATGGATTGTTTGAATGGCAAGTTATGCCTTTCGGTCTCACGAATGCCCCGAGTACGTTCATGAGGCTCATGAACCATGTCCTCCGAGCCTTCCTTGGCAAGTTTATCATCATTTATTTCGATGATATCCTTGTGTATAGCACGGACATACTGAGCCATTTAGAGCACTTGGAGAACCTCTTCATCACATTGCGACAAGCCCGATTATATGGAAATCAAGCCAAGTGCGCGTTTGCTCAAGAGCGCATTCACTTCCTCGGATTTATATTGTCCAAGAATGGCGTGGAAGTAGATGAAGAAAAGGTTAAAGCCATCCGAGAATGGCCATACCCGAAGGGAGTCACGGACGTTAGGAGCTTCCACTGATTGGCCAATTTTTACCGACGGTTCATCAAGGGTTTTAGCACCATCATGGGCCCCTTGACCGAACTCACGAAGAAAGGTATGGAATTTAAGTGGTCAAAACCGTGCCAAGAAACTTTTGATCATATTAAACGCCGCCTTTGTGAAGCACCCATATTAGCCCTACCAGATTTCAATAAAGCTTTCGAAGTGGAGTGTGATGCATCCGGTACGGGCATCGGGGCGGTTCTAATGCAAGAAGGCCGACCCGTGGCCTATTTTAGCGAAAAACTCAAAGGTGCGACTTTAAATTATTCCACTTATGATAAATAGTTATATTCGCTTATTAGGGCTATTGTGGTATGGCAACATTATTTATTGCCACGAGAATTTATTATACATACCGACCACCAAGCTCTAAAATTTATCAAGTGCCAAGGGAAACTCAATCGGAGGCATGCTAAATGGATAGAGTTTTTAGAAAGGTATCCTTACATTATCAAGTATAAGAAAGGGGATACTAATGTTGTAGTCGATGCTTTGTCAAGACGAAGCATATTGTTTACCGAGATGCGGGTGAGGTTTTTCGGGTTTGAATGGGTCAAGCAACTCTATAAGGAAGACCCCGATTTTGGTGCTCAATTTGAAGCCACATCCAAAGGGGAGCTATCGGGTTACCATATTACCGATGGTTACCTCTTACGAGGAGGACGTTTATGTGTTCCTAAAGGGAGCCTACGGGTGTCCCTCATCACCGAGGCACACGGTGGTGGCCTTGCGGGACACTTCGGGGAGAAGAAAACGTGGGAGATGCTCAAGGAGCATTTTTATTGGCCACACTTATTCCGGGACGTGCACCACTTCGTACAAAGGTGCATCATATGCAAAAAGGCCAAAAATTGAACTTTGGCTCAAGGATTATATCAACCATTACCGGTGCCGGACCATCCATGGCATGCCGTGAGCATGGATTTTGTCGTCGGTCTCCCTCAGACAAACAACCGCAAGGACTCGGTCATGGTTGTGGTGGATCAATTTTCCAAGATGGCACATTTCATTCCGTGCCATACCACCAATGACGCCACTTACATCGCAGACCTCTTCTTCAAGGAGGTCGTTAAGCTACACGGAGTACCACATTCTATTGTCTCCGACCGCGATGGTAAGTTTATAAGTACTTTTTGGAGAACTTTGTGGGCAAGGCTCGGAACCAAGCTTTTATTTAGCACGGCCTTTCACCCACAAACCGATGGCCAAACGGAAGTGGTCAATAGATCACTAGGGGCTCTATTGAGGAGTGTGATCAAGAAGGGCACCACCACATGGGAATCCACGTTACCCTTCGTGGAATTTGCCTATAATCGGTGCAAGCACAACACTACGGGAATGACCCCTTTTGAAGTGGCTTATGGGTTTAACCCCTCAACACCTTTGAATTTATTACCATTACCTACCCGGGAACTTGACAATCCCGATGGGCTTCATAAGGCCGAAGTAATCTGAAGAATGCACAAGAGGGTCAAGAAGACCATCGAGCGGAAGAACGAGGCCTATGCCGCTTCGGCCAATAAGAAAAGGAAGGAGAAACTTTTCCAAGTGGGGGATCGTGTTTGGCTTAAGACACGACACTTTAAGCAAAAACACACGAAGTTACTTCCAAGGGCCGACGGACCGTTCCGAGTGGCCGAGAAGATTGGTCCAAACGCCTACAAGATAATTCTTCCCGGCAAACCCGATGCGCTAATCACGGCCAACGTACAAGATCTATCCTCGTATGTTGACGATGAAGACCATGATGGGGAACCCGAGGATAGAGATTTGGGGACAAATCCTCAAATACCTCGGGAGGATGATGTACAATGGGGCTCCACTCCATTGGGCCTAGAGTTTTATGCTAACTTATTTGATTGTTTTGTAGCAAACACAACCTCGGAGTCACCCACGGAGAACGACCAAGAAAAGCCCAAGACGTTGATCACATGGCTGGACACGAGCTTGACCGCACATGTCGGGCCGGACATGGCGGCCCATGCCGCAGGACACACGAGCTTGACCGCACACGCCGAGTCGGACATGACGGCCCATGCCACGGGACACACGACCTTGACCGCACACGCCGGGCCGACGACCATGGCGTTCACCTTGACCGCACACGCCGGGCCGGACTTGACGACCCATGACGCTGCACGTACCATCAACGGATCGACCGGGCCACGTGACGCGGCCCACGCCGAGACCCATTAGGGTCTCGGCCATCTTCAATAAGTGGCCGAGCGCCACATTTCCCTTCAGCAGTTAGAGACTTAGAGAATGAAGAGGATCAAGCCTAGACATCAAAAGGACGGATTATTAGCCCAAGACCAAGCCGAGGCCGAGGCCCATGCGACACTCAAGGAAGCCCAATGCATCCTTCAACTTTGCCTGTAACAACCCTCATTTGTTTTAGAATGTGTAACTTTAAGGCGGAATTGTTTAAGATAGTTTTATGAATGATGGTTAAATATCGAAGTAGTAAGATATCGTGAATATTAGTAAATTAGTAGGTTTGAGGCGATGGAGAAAATAATGTGTAAGAGGGTCATGGGATGATGCTCTTCGGAAAGGCTGAAAAATTTTATATGTTCGGTCGACACCTTAGTATTCAGTCGACCGCACCTTTGCTTTCGGTCGACATATAATGAATCAGCGGTCGACACCTTCACGTTCGGTCGACACACAATTACTCTCTGGAATTGATTCGGTCGACCGCACCTTCACGTTCGGTCGACACAAGTTACTCGTTGAACACAAAAATGATTCTTAAAAATGGATTATGTCGACACAAATGATCCTTATGTCGACATACACATACATGCTGTTGAAAAGTCAGCCGAAACGTGGAACGTTTTGATGGGTGGACCTGAGAGAAACCTTGATGCTGTTTAATTAGGAAGGATAAGGCATGGTCAACCAAAAACTTGGAGAAACGTTATTGGTGGATGTAGGAGGAAGGTTGATTTTGTTTGATAAAGGACATAAAAGAGGCATTGGCTGCCACTCTTACTTCCATTCACGATTTCTCCCCCTTTTTCTCTCTAGCTTTCGTGCATAACTCAAGGAGGAGAGAGTTTGAGTAAGAAAAGAAGTTTTGTGAAGGAAAAAGAAAGTAACTTCAAGAGAAGTGAAGTGGAGAGCTTGGTTATTTCGTGGAGTCTGAAGCTCAAGGTATTTTTCTATCCTTTAAGGTTCTTTTAAGTTTAGTAATGATAAAAGGATGATGTTGGTTGAAGTAATGGATGAAAATGAAGGAGTTCGTGTCAAGTGTTTCGAAATCTGTTATTTATGTACAGGGTTAGGGTTTTGAAGATTAGGTTGAGTTTTGATACGAATATGAGTTTATGTCCTTCATAAAAGTTATAGTAAACCTTTAGAGTAATCTATAGCAGTTTGAATCACCCAAATCGGAGCTTTTTAGAAAAAGTTACGGATATTACAAGTTAGTGGACAAAAACTGGGAGAACACCGGTCGACATATTATCGACCGGTCGACACAAATAAGTCTCTGTAAATGATTCGGTCGACCGCATGGAAAAGCGGTCGACACATTATGTTAAGTTATGTCGACATCTAGAGGTTATGTCGACCGATTCTTGAGTTCCAGAAATGGATGCTCTCTGTTTTGTCAACATCGGTCGACACAATGTCAAGTATCGGTCGACTGTTGTCAGGAAAATGGTCGATAATTCATGCTACGTTAGTTTTCTGAAATCAATGTCTTCTAAGAAGTTATTGTAGACTCTTTGAGGAACACTTTGACACCTTCATCATCACGAATGGATCATTATAGAGGAAGTTATGGGTGTTTGAAGTTGGGATAGAAAACAAGAGTTGAAAATCAGGAGTGTTAGAACCGGTTTTGGAATTATGCGTTATGCATGAAGTTATGAAGCTCCATTGAAATTATAGTCTTCTAATGAAATGTAATAGACACCTTGAGTGATTCAATGCCACTAGAATCGACTCAAATGGATAAGTGGATAGTGGGTTATGAAAATAACTTTATGCTGTAAAACAGGTAACTTTACCGGATTCCTGATCTTTTAATGATCTACATGTTTAGGTCATCAATTGGATTAAGAAGGAAATCAAGTGGATTAAGTCAAGAAAGCAGCTAAGGTAAGTTAGCATTAAGATTATTTGGCCCTTAAGTGGGACTACATTGCAAAGATTAGGATGATTGTTTGATGTGTGCTGCATGTTTGTTGCATGACATGTTTGGTGATGAATGTTTATTTTCATGTAATGTGAAGTGATGTTTTCATGTTCATATGGTCATGCATCATAGTTTTACAAAATGTCAACGAACTATTTTCATGCATGTTTTACAACGTAGTTGGAGGTAGCGAGATATAATTGGTGGTATGGGACGCTAATTATGTTTCGTCTCCGATGAATTAAGAACTTGAATATCAGAACAGTAAAGTAAAGTAAATGGTTATTACAGGCCTGAGCACTCCAAGTAGTAAGTAAGTGGGCCCAGGCCCCAGATCAGTAGAAGTTGAAGTAGGTGGAGGGAGTGTTCTTGAGATCCTGTAATATTTCCAAAGATAAAGAAGATATGAAACCTAAGAAACGTGAATGAAATGTGCATTGTTTTAACAACATGGCATACTCATGCATTGCATTTTATAGTTATGCTATTTACTGAGCTTTAGGCTCATAGTTTAGGCTTTGCAATGTAGGGAATATAATGGAGGAAAGTGACCCGATGACCGACCAAGAATTTAGAACAGAGGGGTGTCCAAATGATACCGTTTATTGAGCAACGACCGATGGGGAGTGATGTATGACACACACAAGTTGTTTTGCAAAAAATGTTTTGAACGTTTTGAGATGTAATTAAGATGTGTACCCTTATTTTTGTGTGATAGATTTCAAAGCTTTTGAAACGAATGTATTTTTAAGATGAATGTATTTTAAGTTGAACTATAGTCTTCCGCTGTAAGTTTACGTTATTGAATGATTATGTATTTTTTATAAAGGTGGAATTCAAATGTATGTTTTTATCATTGACGGTTTCCTTGTAAACTGTTTTATGAGTTAAGAATAGTATTCAGAAAATAAAGAAAAAAGTTTTCCACCAAAGTAATGTAAGTAAGTAAGTTAAGAAAAGTAACGGACCGGTTCTCGGGTCGCCCGCGAGTAAGCAAAGTAAAGTAAAGTAAGGTGAAGTAAAGTAAAGTAAGTAAGAAAGTGAGGTAAGGCAGAAAGCGGCGGCACGGGAATCGGGTCGTTACATTGCCCGTGTCAAATCTTCATGAACAAGATGCCTTAGCTGGAAAATAACAACCAAGATGATTTGGGGGGATTCGCACGCACAAAATCCCATGATTCTCGGACATACATTATCACGGCCGAGCGCACCCGACAGCGCGCCCGCCAGCGTACCCACGGCGCAGCGCACCCGAAGCACGACGCACCTCCGGGATTCACGTGCCAAATCATCCTAGACGTCCAATTCATCCGATGGCTTGAGATTACTAGTTCTCTAGATTTATGTTTTTGTTTTTGTCTATTTAAAGAACATTAGACCTACTTGTTACTTAGTGAATTTTTACCAATACAAGAGCTTTGAGCCTTTTTGATAATTCCCTCAAACCGACGTTACTTCTCCGGTGAGTCACATCCGGCCAAGCTTCCGTTAACCCTTGACAAAGCCTCGGTGCGTCATATCCGAGTCTTCTCCAAGGTCTACCGATTGGGATCCTTTGATTGCTCAAGTATCCTAATCGTCCGACTTCACCTTCACCATCTGATTCCTCCATAACCCGCACCATCCCCAAGCCATCATCAACCGCCCCGATCTCCCGATCATATTCACCGTGCCATCTCACTATTTCCACCGTCAAGCTTCCGCAAAACCCCATATTATCGACCATCCCAATCACCTTTCATCAAACGCCCGAGCCAATCTATCTCGCGCACAACTTCAATGGGCCAAACCGATGATGGAATGTCCATAATCAAATGGACTTGAACACTTGTATCTTTTGGGCTAATGGTTGGGCACTTCCATGGGCTGCTAGCTGCTGCTCCCATGAAGGACACAGATGAAATTCAGCCTTCCTTTCCGTTGGGGCCAAACATGGCCATGGATCAGCCACCATGGGTTGGATGCTCTTGGGCCGCTCCATCTTCTGGAGGCCTCTGTAATGGCGATCGTTAGCTGCGTAGTTGTTGTCCAAAGTTTATTCTCTGCCCCATGCTGGAAACCTTAAGATGTGGGACACATTTTTGTAGAAGCACGTTTGTCCAAAACAGGTCCGGAAGGTGGTTGAAACGGCTGCACAAGCCTCGAAGGTCAGCTTGGGCCGAAACCAGAAATGTTGTTTTCATCACCATGGATGTTTTGATCACCCTTCCATGCCACGGGTACACTAAGTACCCTTACATGTGCACAAATTTAAGCTACTAATTATCCTCCTAATTATTACATAAAACTAACTAAATTATTACACAAAGTTGTCAAAAGGAAAACATGCTTTCCCCTTCATGTTTTGGTGATTTGGGGCCACCTTAATGTGCCACCCTTGAACTCCTCTTCCTTCATCAAGTGTGGTTGGCCCATGAAATCCTTCAACCCCACTTGACAACTATGGCTCACCATGCCCTTCATCTTTGGCTTCTTGATTAAACCTTTATAAAACAAGCTTCCTACAAAATCAACAAACTCATTAGAAAATAGTTTGCTTCCGCTTCTAGATGTGCTAATTCGTGGCACATCAGTTGCAGGCTCCAAGGTCTCGGAAGCCTAGGCCACCCTCGTTTTTGGGAAGGTAGCATTGCCTCCAAGAGACGTTGGCGGGCGAGCTACCCCATAAGAAGGACTTGCAGATTTGAATTGCTTTGATTCTGACAGATGATGGCAAAATCAGAATCGAGAGCCAAAAACACTTGATGCCTTGTAGAATAGACTTTATTAGCTCTGCTTGCCCGGAAAAAGAGAGGGAACTCAAGTTCCATGAATCGACAGTTGCTTTAAGCTTCACAATGAGCTGATCATACTAAAAAATCCACAATCTGTTTGGGGACATGGGAATCCCCAAATAGCGGAAGGGGAAAGAGCTGGCTTTGATTCGCGAGGAGCAAAGGATTTCTTTGAGATCTGCTTCGCTGATGCCTGTTGAATAAAACCCAGTCTTACGGGGCTCATGTGTAGCCTTGAAGACTTACCAAACTCACTAAGGCAGTGAAGGATTGCTCTAACCGAAACAATATCCCCACGGGCCAAAAGGATGAGGTCATCTGCAAAAGCTATGTGAGAGATGCTCACTTTCTCGCACAAGGGGTGACGTTAAACCTAGACCTGGGAAGCATCGTCTTGGAAAGCCTTGAAAAATATTCCAAACAGATTGCAAAGAGGAAAGGAGAAAGGGGATCTCCTTGCCTTAGACCCTTTGCACCTTGGAAAAAGCCATGGAGCTTCCCATTAAGCGAGATAGAATAATAGGTTGAGGAAACACACTCCATGATCCAGGCCACAAACCTCGGGGGGAAACCGAGGGCGCGAAGCATGCTGTCTAGAAAAGACCATGAAACAGAGTCAAACGCTTTTGTGAGGTCCACTTTAACAAAGCACATGGGGGATGCTTTCTTAATGTTGTACTTCCTGATAAGCTCTTGCAGAAGATGTATATTCTCCACCATGCTTCTACCTTTGACAAAGGCCGCTTGGGCCGGATCAATTATATCGCCCAAGGTAGCATTGAGGCGGCTGGCCAGGATCTTAGCAATGACCTTGTAAAAGACATTGCAGCACGAGATCGGCCTAAAATCGCTAGGGGAATCCGCATCTTTGGATTTAGGAACCAGAGCAATTATGGTGTGACTCCATTGCTTGAGGAGACGGCCCGAGGCAAAAAATTCCTGGACAACCAAAACAAAGTCCTTTCTAGTGATGCTCCAAGAGTCTTTGAAGAACTTTGAGGAGAAACCGTCGAGGTCGGGCACTTTATCATTATCAATTTCCAACAGAACAACACGAATCTCATCTGGGGAGACCCATTCGATAAGCCCCAAGTAGGCTTCCGGGGAAAGCCTCTGCCCAAGATTGATTGCGTCATTTTCAATCGGAGAGAGTGGAGAAGAAGACCCAAGTATACCCTTGAAATGGTTTATGAACACTTCGGCAACTTCCTCCAAGGATACTGTGGGGGAACCATCCGGGTTGGAGATTGAGGCAATAAAATTCTTCTTGGCGTTCGTCTTGACTCTAGAGTAAAAAAACCTTGTCGTCTTATCACTAAGTAACAGTTGCTTGCACTTAGCCTTTTGCTGGTAAAACATCTTTTCAGCACTACTAAGGCAAGACAACGTGGTCCTAAGGCTGCAAAGGGTGCTTGGATAGACATCCAAACGACCTAGTAGAAACTCTGATTGGGCATTAACTAAATTCTCTATAGCACGCAAGACTCTGGAAGAGATATGAGAGAAATGCTTGAGATTCAGCTCTTTAAGCCTAAGCTTGAGTGATTTAAGCTTCTGCCAAGAATGAATTGCATGGTGCCAAATATCGGGTTTTGCCAGCAATCCTTCGTTAAAACCTCAAAATTCTCGTGCTCCGACCACATGTTGAAATATTTCCAAGGCAACCTACCAGGGGAGATTGGGGAAATAATCTCAACAATGCATGAGGAGTGATCCGAGAATATTGGAGCCCAAATATTGTTGGACATTGCTCGATCCAATTTGGACCAAACGTTTCCGTTATACCAAGTGAAGAAAGATCCCTTTGTCGGGAGGTCTGCTAGACCCAAAGCTCCCGTGCAGTCCCTGAAATCATTTATTTCGCAATTTGAACAAGTGGCATTGTTACGCCGCTCATCCGGAGATTGAACCGAGTTAAAATCACCAATGACCAGCCAAGGGCAAGCATTGAAATCGCTACGGCTAAGAAGATTTTGCCAGAGAAGCCTTCGGTCCTTGATAGAATGCAGACCATAAACAGAAGAAACTTTAGCTGACACCTTTGAGATGTTGCAAAAAATGTTGGCATGTATTACTTGCGGGTGAATTTCCACGACATCCACCGTAATTTTCCCGGAGTTCCACAAAATAGCTATTTTGCTATTAGGGTGGGAATCAAAATTTGTTGCAAATTTCCACCCCGAGAGCCTCTTGGCGACAAAATCCAGAATTACTTATGGAGCGGATTTTGTTTCAAGCAAGCTAAGAATATCAACCTTTGAACCAAGGATTAGACGGCAACCCTCATCCTGCTTAAGGGGCAAGCTGAAGCCCCGCTTCGATAGAGAGCCCCGCTCCGACAGAGAGCCCCGCTCCGACAGAGAATCCAGCAAATCAGCGTCGGACGAGACATCCGAATCCAAGGATTTGTCTTCCGAGACAAAAACCTCCTTACCCGGGTGACTAGCCGGGCGGATGGGCACAGAGCCCTCCAAATTTGCTTTAGACTGCCCAGAATTTTCCCTTTTCCTCTGGCCCTTGCCGAGAGAAGGCAACAGGGAAACTTTAGAGGAAGGGACCAGACCAACGGGATCCCGAGAGCAATAATCAGGAGCAATTCGAAGCAGTGAATCGACGAATAGACGCAGTGGTCCAGCGGCTCGACGATTTAGCCGAGCGAGACCGAGCCCACCCGGCACGGCCTGCGCCACCTAATAGGTGGAGACCGGTACGCAGAGGCCAACCCCGAGCGCGCCTGCACGACACCGACCGATCCGACGAGGATTATGATTATGATCCCGATCATTATTCGGATCATGATGAAGAATGGAAGCTCCCTAAGGTCCATCTACCATCTTTTAATGGAGCCTCCAATGGAGTTAAGTATTTGGATTGGATTGAAAAGGTCGACAATATTTTTTACCTTTACAATTATTCCGAGAGACTTAAAGTCCAATTGGCATCTTTGGAGCTTACGGATTATGCCTCACTTTGGTGGAATAGTCTTCGTACACAATGAAGGAGAGATCACGAGGAGGAAATTAATTTGTGGCGATTAATGAAAGATTTGATGCGGAAACGGTTTGTACCGAACCATTACCGCCAAGATTTATTTTTACAACTCCAAGGACTTCGACAAGGTAATTCTAGTGTTGATGATTACCTTACAGATTTTGAGACTTTACGGATTCAGTGTGATTTGGCCGAACCCGTGGAACAAGTCATGGCACGGTTCACTAGAGGCCTACACTATGAAATTGGAGATGTGGTTGAATTGCAGCTCGTAGAGTCGTTTGATGCACTCATTCAAATGACACTAAGGGTCGAGAGGCAACTCAAGAGAAAGGGCAAGACGATCGCTCAATGTCTCACCCCAAAGCCGACCACACCATATCGGCCCGCGCCACGGATCGACATTCTTGCATGGTTTTCACGTGAAAAACCAAAAACCTAATAGATGGGCCAAACCAATGATGGAATGTCCATAATCAAATGGACTTGAACACTTGTATCTTTTGGGCTAATGGTTGGGCACTGCCATGGGCTGCTAGTTGCTGCTCCCATGAAGGACAAAGATGAAATTCAGCCTTCCTTTCTGTTGGGGCCAAACATGGCCATGGATCAGCCACCATGGGTTGGATGCTCTTGGGCCGCTACATCTTCTGGAGGCCTCTGTAATGGCGATCGTTGGCTGGAAGTTGTTGTCCAAATTTTATAATCTGCCCCATGCTGGAAACCTTAAGATGTGGGCCACATTTTTGTAGAAGCACGTTTGTCCAAAAAAGGTCCGGAAGGTGTTCCAAACAGCCGCACAAGCCCCGGAGGTCATCTGGGCCGAAACCAAAAGTGGTGCTATCATCACCTAGGTGGTTTGGATCACCCTTCCATGCCACGGATGCAAAAGAGTTGTCAAAAAGGAAGCATGTTTTTCCCTTCATAATTGGCTTCTTGATAAGCCTTTTATGAAAAGAGCCTCCTACAAAATTAACAAACTCATTAGAAAAATAGTTTGCTTCATCAATCGAGTGGTGCCATCCGTGGCACATCAATTCTTGACCTAAGGCCATGTACCTAAACATCAACCTAAAGAAAAAAAAGGCCAAGGGGAAATAGGGCTTCCCAAGTTCCAAAAAAAAGGCCATGGATTTGGTTGAAACCGAACCAAACCCTTCTCAATGGTCCAAACCGAACCATCAAGGCTTACAACAAAACAGCTCAGCATATTTATAATTTACAACCAACCCATGTAAGCAAAAGAAAATATCCAAGAGAAGATCAAGTGGACCATTATTGTCACATCCTCCTTACGTAAGTAATAAAATAGTAATCTTAAGAGGAAAATCATATGTAATATTTGGTCACTTACTTTACTTCAAAAAATGCATACAAAACTTAAACTATGTACTTAAAACGTAAATCGTAGTGGTCAATAATATTAAGTTATACAACATACATTGCAAAACATTTCTTACATAACATTGTATTCAGCAAAACTAAGTACTTAAAACGTTTTATTTACACATATATAAACTTTTCAAAACATGTACTTGTTCGTTTTCATACATCTCCCACGGGTCGACACTTAACGATTCAAACCTTCAGCGTGGAATGCCTTCATCCCGATCTGAAAATTCTACATTAAACATGGAGGGTTATCACCCTCAACTTCTTCTTCATCACCTACATCACAAAGCTTAAACAATGAGCCTAAAGCTCAGTAAGAAATCAGGTGATCCTACATGCCTAACATGATCATGAACTTTTCATAAAACATGCATATTCATTTATTTCTTAACATTTCATTGACATTTTCTTAACTTTTATCCGTTTGGGCGTTACGTATCGCCATCCCCTCACAGATCCGTTTCATAACACTTGTCCGCTTGGGCGTTACGTATCGCCATCCCCTCACGGAGGTGTTTCATAGCATTTCTTAATTTCTGTCCGTTCGGGCGTTACGTATCGCCATCCCCTCACGGATTTGTTTCTTAACCTTTATGTACAATTCATGCATGAATGATGAGAGTGTTCCATACCACGCTCATCAATCGTTGGGCGACATTTGAAAACCATGCTTGAAAACATTTTCGTNGACGTATATAACTTTTTCTGTATAAATCAAAATTGCATGATTAAGCTATCATTCTCATCCTTAAGATGTCTACTACAACTCATTAGAATACATAAAGATGAAATTCGGACTTAAGAATCTCGTATCACTCACCTCTTTAAAATCGGGCAGAATGCACCGAAAATGTTTATGCATGAACTTGTCTTGACTAATTAATGCATTTAATCTATAAAGCGTCCAATTCAACCTTCATAACTTATTTCAAACTAAATTTAATCATTAAAAGGGTTGAGGGTTAAACCTTGTTCTAGATTGATCGGTTTTCACTTCTTTCTTAGAAACCCTAAGTTTACTCTGAAATTTGAGAGAAAACAGGAGAGGGAAGAGGTAAGTTTCGTGGCTGAATGAAGAACTTCAGAGCATTACAAGGCACTTAATCGGTTTTGTCTCATTGTGGAAGTTGAAAGGTTAGCATGAGGTGGCTTTCAAGCATGAGGTGTCAACCGCAAGTTAAAAGTTTCATAACATTTTCTAAAAAACTCTGATTTTCATGATTCAAACGTCATTCTATTCCTTATTGAGTCTTGTTGAACTTTGTAGAAGAGATAAACTTCAAATTGTAAGTTTAAGATTATCAAATGTACGAAATACAAAACATCGTCCAAAAGTTCACATTTCCTTAGTTCAGTTTTCATTCATCAACTTCTAAAATGCATAACTTTTTCACCAAAACTCTTATTGAGTTGTTCAACCTATCAATATTCTCCTTTTGATGTCTTCAAAAATTTCTTAGAATACCACTTTGTCAATTAAGCTCATTGGCGATTTTATCCAAAGACTCGTTGTTTCTCCGGTGAGTAATATCTGGCGATATTCTGAGAGTTTCCTTCGGTTTTTGCTTTCCTTTGAGCTAAGGGTGAGCTAGGCCTTGCTACATATTCAGCCACTACAAATTGGACACTAGGGTAAGCGTGTAATTTCCCATTGGCTCTTCTCCATCATCGTTTTCTTACATTTTTTAAAACACCGCCATTTCTTGTTTCAAACATTCTGTTTGAGCACCTGACTCCTTCATCTGCATAACTTTCATTTCCTTGAAGTTTTTAAGCTCAAATTTTGAGTTTAAACTCTACACCCATCCCATAACATCCCTAAAAATTTCAGGAGCAAAATCTATAGGCGACCTGAAAACCATTATTTCAAAGTTCATCCATTTTCAGCCCCGTTCTATTTTCTCTCTCTTACCAGAAATACTCCATACTCTCACCTGTATAACTCTCGATTACCTTAAGGTTTGTCTCTCAAATTTTGAGGTTAAGCTTTCCATTCTCTCTCCAAACATTCTTCCAAATCTCAGTTGTTAAATCAGTATGCAACTCGAGATCCATCTCTCTAAAATTTACCCATTTTCGGTAACTATCATGTTTCTGTTAAATCCAACTTCTTTATGTCAAAGAAGAAGTTATTGAAGTCGGTTTTAGAAGGAGGACCTATGATCATGCTATTGTTCCGTGAGCGATTGGAGGAGATTGGAGAAATACCAAAGGAGGTTCGATCACTCCTTAGGGGCATTGACCATCAAATTGACTTACAACCGGGTGCGGTACTTCAAAACCGACCCTTGTACCAATTAAATCCCGACAAAGCAAAGGAGTTGAAAAGACAAGTGCAAGAGCTCCTTAATAAAGGTTTCATTCGTGAATCCCTAAGTCCTTGTGCCGTGCCAGCCCTCTTGGTTCCAAAAAAAGATGGGAGCTTTCGGATGTGCATGGATAGCCGAGCAATCAACCAAATCACCATCAAGTATAGGTTTCCAATTCCTAGACTTGAAGACATGCTTGATGAATTAAGTGGGGCAACCTACTTCTCAAAGGTGGACTTGAAGAGTGGCTACCATCAAATTAGGATGAAGGAAGGCGATGAGTGGAAGACGGCCTTCAAAACTAAATACAGCCTCTTCGAATGGTTAGTGATGCCTTTTGGTTTGTCTAATGCTCCTAGCACGTTTATGCGGCTTATGCACTTTGTCCTTAAGGAATTTTCGGGGAAGTTTATTGTGGTTTATTTTGATGACATCTTGGTGGATAGCTTGGATTATGGTACTCACCTAAATCACTTACGGTTGTTGTTCAATACCCTCCGAGAAGTCAAGTTTTCTGGCAACTTGAAAAAGTGCTCCTTTGTTCAAGAAAAAAGTGCACTTTCTCGGCTTTATTCTATCTAAAGATGGCATGGAGGTCGATGAGGACAAGATAGTGGCCATTCGGGATTGGCCTACTCCAAAGAATGTCTCGGAAGTTTGAAGCTTCCATGGATTAGCATCATTCTACCGCCGTTTCATCCAAGTCTTTAGTACTATTGTGGCCCCCTTAACCAATTGCACAAAAAAGGGGACAGAGTTTAATTGGACTCCAAGTTGTGGGGAAAGCTTCAAGGAAATCAAGGGGAAATTGTGCAATGCACCCGTATTGGTGCTTCCAAATTTCGGCAAAGTTTTTGAGGTAGAATGCGACGCCTCGGGTTTAGGCATCAGAGCAATCCTTATGCAAGAAGGAAGGCCCGAGGCCTATTTTAGTGAGAAACTAAATGGAGCATTGCTCAACTACTCCACCTATGACAAAGAATTTTACGCGGTGATCCGAGCCTTGGAGGTTTGGCAACATTACCTCCTTTCCAAGGAGTTCATCATCCACACGGACCACCAAGCTCTTAAACATCTCAAGAGCCATAGAAAACTTAACCGGAGGCATGCCAAGTGGATGAAGTTCTTAGAAAGGTTTCCTTATATCATCAAATTCAAAAAGGGAGATACAAATGTGGTGTCCGACACCCTCTCCTCTCTCAAAGGTTTGTTCTCTTACCGAGCTTACCACTAAATTCTTTGGTTTTGCTTGGATTAAGGATGCGTATAATGGAGATGAAGATTTTGGCTCTTATTATGAGCAGTGTTTGAAGAAAGAAGAGTGTGGCTATTACTTGATGGATGGCTATTTATTCAAGGGAGGCAAGCTTTGCATCCCTCGTGGATGCATTCGAGAGACATTAATCAAAGAAGCTCATGGAGGTGGCTTGGCTAGCCACTGCGGTGAAAAGAAGACTTTGGAGGCTCTCCAAGAACACTTTTATTGGCCTCATTTACTCCGAGACATGCACAAGATCTTGGAGCGGTTCATCATATGTAAAAAGGCCAAGAGTAGGGTCCTTCCCCAAGGTATGTATATGCCTTTACCCATTCCGAGTCATCCTTGGGTGGAAATTAGTATGGATTTTGTCCTAGGTCTCCCTCGGACTTGTAGGGCAAAAGATTCCATCATGGTGGTTGTGGATTGATTCTCAAAGATAGCACATTTCCTAGCTTGTTCCAAAACCGATGAGGCTAGTCATGTGGCCGAATTATTCTTCAAATAAGTTGTTTGATTGCATGGTGTCCCAAAGTCTGTTGTTTCAGACCGAGACACCAAGTTCTTGAGTTCTTTTTGGAAGACATTGTTGAAGACATTGGTGGATAAATACAGATGATTTCATGTTAATTGCTGTGAAATCGGTTAATCATGCACAAAGTTAGAGTTTTTGAGATTTGGTCAAGTTTTAGCAAGAATTTGAGTTTATGTCCTTCATAAGAGTTAAAGTAGTTTTTTATAGTGATCTATAGCCGTTTGAGTCACTCAATTGGGAGCTTTGTTGACAAAGTTATGGATGTTGTAAGTTAGTAGACGAAAACTGGGAGAGGAATTCAGACGACCGTTTTTTAGTTTAGGTCGTCCATTTTGTAATTAGGTCGACCAGATCACAATTTTTAGAAGGCATGCTCTCGGTTATGGATTTGAAACAATTCATACGCTCATTTTCTGAATTTGGTGTCTTCTAAGAAGTTATAGTAGACTCTTTAAGGAAAAATTTGACACCTTGAGCATTGCAAACAGATCATTATTAAGGAAGTTATAGTTGTTTGAAGTTGAGATAAAAAGTTAAGAGTTTATCACTTCTAATCCTTAAATGATCTGTAGGTTTAGATCATCGATTGGATTAAAAAGGAGACTCAAGTAGATCAACTCAATCTTGCTACGAAGGTAAGTTAGTATTAAGATTTCTTTGGCCCTTAAGTGGGGCTGCATTGCAAAGATTAGGATGTATGTTTGATGTGCGCTGTGTGCTTGTTTTCATGATATTTTTTATGTAATTTAAGTAATGTTTCATAGTCACATGGTCATGCATCATAGTTTTATGAAATGTCAATGAAATGATTTCATGCATTGTTTTACAACGTAGTTGGAGGTAAACGAGATATGATTGGTGGTATGGGACGCTAATTATGTTTCGTCTCCGATGAATTAAGAACTTGAATATCAGAACAGTAAAGTAAATGGTTATTACAGGCCTGAGCACTCCAAGTAGTAAGTGGCCCAAGATCAGTAGAAGTTGAAGTAGGTGGAGGGAGTGTTCTTGAGATCCAGTAATATTTCCAAAGATAAAGAAAATATGAAACCTAAGATACGTGAATGAAATTGTGCATTGTTTTAACAACATAGCATACTCATGCATTGCATTTTATAGTTATGCTTCTTACTGAGCTTTAGGCTCATAGTTTAGACTTTTCAATGTAGGGAATGTAATGGAAGAATGGGTGCAAGTAACTGACCAAGAAGTTAGAGCAGAGAGTGATGCATCACACACAGAGAATTATATTGTAAAATGTTTTGAATGTTTTGAAGATTAATTAAAATGTATACCCTTATTTTGGTGTGATGGATTACCAATGTTTTGGAAATGAAATGAATGTGAGTTGAACTATTTTTCTTCCACTGCAGACTTAAATTATTAGATGCTTATGTATTTTTGATAAAAGGTGGAATTCAAATGTATGTTTTTATTATTCGACGGTTTTCCTTGTAAACTATTTTATAAACGTAAGATAGTTTTTTTAAAAAATTAAAGCAACGAGTTTTCCACCAATGTAAGTAATGTAAGTAAGTAAGAAAACAGTAACATACTAGTTCTCGGGTCGCCAGTAACGTAAGTAAGAGAAGCAAGTAAGTAAGAAAAGCAGCAGGCGACGTCCTAGGAATCGGGTCGTTACATCTTGGGTGGGGATCCCGACAGCAAAAAAAGAAGACTTGCCGGAGTTCATGTGAAGGCCTAAAGAGGAATTGAACTCAGATAAGCACTCAAGTATGCTTTTGATATAGACGAGGTCTCCTTGAGCCAGGAGGATCAAGTCATCTGCGTATGCAAGGTTCGTGATCGCGAGTGATTGGCACATCAGGTGGTGGTTGTACCCTGATGATGGGAGCCGAGCTCAGATGAGCCTTGAAAGGTATTCCAGTGCCACCACAAAGATGTATGGCGAGAGTGGATCACCTTTCCTGATGCCTTTGGTGCCTTTAAAGAACCCATGAAGGCGGCCATTGATAGCGACCGAGTAGGAAGTTGTGGAAATGCATTCCACTGTCCAATTGATGAAAGTGGCCAGGAAGCCGAGTGCAGCTAGCATCTTTTTGACAAAGTCCCAGTTGACCAAGTCAAAGGCATTGCGGACGTCTACTTTGTTGAAGCACCTTGGTGAGGTTTTTTTGGTGTTGTATTTCCTTATAAGCTCTTGCATCAGATGGATGGTTTCGCTCATCGATCAACCCTTAATGAAGGCTGATTGGGCTTGGTCGATGATGGAAGGAAGGGTGTCCGAGATCCTTGTTGCAAGGATTTTGGATATGATTTTGTATATGGTGTTGCAGCATGAAATGGGGCGGTAGTCGGTAGTTTTTGAACCATGTGACGATTTCGGGATGAGAGCAATGAAAGGATGGTTCCACTGCTTGAGTAGGCGGCCCGAAGCGAAAAACTCCATGACGGCCTTTGAAAGGTCTGGGCTGACGATTCTCTAGGCAGATTTGAAGAATTTGGAGAAGTAGCCGTCTGGTCCGGGTGCTTTATTCTTGCACATCGATGCATTGTGGTCCAAGGATAAGCAAGAGGTGCAGAAGAGGTGGTCGGCTTCATATATGATTTTTTGTTTGAATTCATTGCCCATTGGCATTTGAAGCTAACCTCCCGGATAAGGTCTTTGGAGAAATCAATTTCCACAAGGGCCCATGCATATCCCATTCTCTCGAAGGTTTTAGTTAGGAGGTCCGTGGATATGGGCCTGCCAATGACCGAGCAGATTTTGCTGAGAGTGATAGGGCTCCAGCATTCTAGAGGGAGTTCCAGGAGGGTGATCCAAACCAGGACAATCCTGAATTCCGCATTCCCAAAAGAAAAGTATTGTGGTCTCTCCTTTAGAAGAAGGGTTTTACCGTAAATGGAGTAAGGACCATCATTTTTAAGGACGCGTCGGGGAATAAGGATCATCATTTTTAAGGACGCGTCCGGCAGGGTGAACTGAAAGCCGGGTTACGGTGCCCAACTGCGCGCTAACCTAGAACCCACAAAGGGTGTTGGTCGTTTAAGACAGCAGGACGGTGGTCATGGAAGTCGAAATCCACTAAGGAGTGTGTAACAACTCACCTGCCGAATCAACTAGCCACAAAAATAAATGGCGCTGAAGCGCGCGACCTACACCCGGCCGTCGAGGAAAGTAACAGGCCCCGATGAGTAGGAGGACGCGGCGGTGGCTAGCAAACCTGGGGCGCGAGCCCTGGCAGAGCGGCTGTTTGTGCAAATCTTGCTGGTAGTAGCAAATATTAAAATGAGAACTTTGAAGGCCGAAGAGGGGAAAGGTTCGATGCAAACAGCACTTGCATATGGGTTAGTCCATCCTAAGAGACAGGGCAATCCCGTCTGAAAGCGCCCAGTGCGCAACCATCAAAAGGGAATCGGGTTAAAATTCTTTAACCGGGACGTGGCGGCTTACGGCAATGTTCGGGAGTCCAGAGACGTCATCAGGGACCTCAGGAAGAGTTATCTTTTATGTTTAACAGCCTGCCCACCCTGGAAACTGCTTAGCCGGAGGTAGGGTCCAGCGACCATAACCGGCCGGTAAGTCCTCGACGGCCCTTGAAAATTCGGAGGCCCAAGTGCGCCTCCCACGCCCGTTCGTACTCATAACCAGCAGGGAGCTCTCGCGGCGAGAGCGGGTCGTCGGGTGCCAGCCGGGGGATGGACTAGGAATGGCTCCTTCAGGGGCCTTCCCTGGGCATCGAACATTTGACTCAGAACTGGTACGGACAAGGGGAATCCAATTGTTTAATTAAAACAAAGCATTGCGATGGTCCTTGCAAATGCTCACGGAATGTGATTTTTTCCCATTGCTCTGAATGTCAAAGTGAAGAAATTCAACCACGCGAGGGTAAATGGTGGGAGTAATTATGACTCTCTTAAGGTAGCCAAATGCCTCATCATCTAATTAGTGACGCGTGTCATGGTCCTACTTTCAAAAGGCCGTCCAGTACCCAATATCAAGGTCACAATGGGTCAGCCTACGAGTGTGCCAGCGACACCGAGTGTCCACGTCATTAAAATGGGCATTTTTTCTAAGGAGCGAACGAGCATACGAGTTTATTCGACACGAGCATCATGAGTATAGTGCGAATAAAGAGAGTGTGTTGCAAAGAGCTTGTTCATTGATAAATAGAAAAATTACAACATTTTGTAGATGGGTCTTTGTGCGATCATGCCTCTCCCCCTGAGGGTCATGGCGTCCAATTGTTCTTGGACATTTGGCTCGGGATCACGAGGCTCGGAGAACATGGTTTGTTCGCTCGTGTTTGACATGCTACGGGATGCCTTGCATGCAGCCACACCTCAAGGAGCAATCACCCGAGCTCGTGCCAAGGAGTATTCTAATCAATTTGCCTTTTTTTTGTAGGAAATGTTGAACGCAAAATAACTATGGAGGAACCAACCCCAAAGGACTTGGAGCAGCCCAAGCATCTTTCCACTTGGGAAGTTTGTGAAAAGGAGGTCGAGATCGGGGCACCTTCGAGCTTGGAGCACCTTGGAGGAAAAGGCAAGGCCGAAGCAAGGGAGGGAAGGAACCCGCGTTCATATAGGGTCTTGGTCGGGCTTAGGTCGGGCCCCATGGAGCATGGTACAAACCCAACCGGCCCTTCCTTTTTCTAGCTTTATTTTCCCTTTTAATTTTTGCAAAAAACAATTATTTAGGATTTTGTGGGTTTTGCATGGGTTTGGTGTGGGTTTTATCTTTTGCATGGGTTTTTTCTTTTTGGAATGCATGGATGGCAGCCGGTGGAAGGGGCACCAATTTCGTGGACCACACTCCCTTGGCCTCCCCAAATTGGGTAAAGGTTAAGTGGTCCTTTCTCCCCTTTCTTTTGTGCAAACACCAAGCCGGGTAAGTTCTTGGTAGCCATCTGATTTGGTTGTTTATCTCCAATGTGACGGAGATTAAAACTCTCCCATCACCTATCATTGTAGTTAGTTGAAGTTTGAATACAAAAGTGCTTTGCATTTTCTCCTTGGCTGTGGTTTTTCCGACCTCCAAGACTCAGTTTTCCAGTGAGTAATATCCGGCGACCCGACAGCGTTTCTTCAAGATTTTGGCTTCCCTTCCGAGCTAGGGTAAGCTAGGCTGTGCTACACGTCTTCAGTCACTCTCCCGTGGCCTTAGGGTAAGCGTGTAATCCCCATTAGCTCTTCTCGATCTCCGGTTATCTTTCATTTTCCGACTAACACCATCCCCTTTTTCCGATAACCCTCATTTTGGCACCCGATATTCCCCTCTGCATATCTCCCAATTCCCAAAAGCTTTTACCCTCATTTTCGGAGGTTAAACGCTTATCTCATCCTTAGACCATCCCTCCAAATATTGGTTGGAAACTCTATATTCAAATTGAGAACTCCCTTTCTTAATATCACCCATTTCCGGCCCATTTCTTCCTTTCTTTCTCACCCGAAGCCCTCCCTTTTATTCCTCTTCCTAATCTTGAAGCTTGTCATTTGGTATCGGATCCATTCATCCCTTCCCACCCTTCCTTTTGATATTATTTTGGCTATCTTGTGGAGTTAACTATGATGACTCGAAGTGGAGCAAACCACATTACAAACCGAGACCATATTCCACCACAAAATCCACCTCCGGTAACCCCTAACCCGGAAGTTTCGGAGTCAAGCATACAAGGCCAGCTCGATGAGATCCATAAAAAGTTTGAGATGGTTTTCCAAAGGCTGGAGGTAGCTTTCCCTCCAATGAGGCCCCCTCCAACCTCTGCTCCAAGGAGAAGACCTGGAAGTGGCATGAGGAGGCCCCGACAATAAACAACTGAGGACTCCGATGAAGAGTTCGGTTACAATGACCAACCCAACCGTGAAGATTAAATGAGAAATATCAAGGTAACCATTCCATCCTTTAATGGTTCCAGCAATGGTGATGGATTCCTTGATTGGGTTGAAAAAGTAGATAAAGTATTTGATTGCTATAATTATTCAGAACAGTTGAAGTTACAATTAGTTTCTTTGGAGTTAACCACATATGCTAGCTTATGGTGGTATAGTTTGAAGACCCAAAAGGAGGCGTGATGGTGAGGATGATATTCCTACTTGGAGGACCATGAAACTCTTCATGAGAAAGAGGTTTGTACCGAGCCACTACAAACAAGAACTCTTCCTCCAACTCCAATCATTGAAACAAAGAAGCCTTTCGGTGGAGGAATATTTGACCGAATTTGAAACACTTAGGATTCAGTGTGATCTAGATGAACCCGAGGAGCAAATCATTGCAAGATTTTTGCGGGGTTTAAACAAAGAGATTGGAGATATAGTGGAACTACAACCTATTGATACCATGGATGCAATCATTCAACTTGCCATGAAAGGGGAGAGGCAAGTGAAGAGGAAAGGAAAGGGGGTGGCTAACCGATTTGCTACCAAGACCACCCCTCCCTACAAGCCCTTTTCTAAGCGTGAGGAGAAACCCCCTTTTGTGAAGCCTTGGTCCCAAAAGAAAGAAGGCGAGTGGAAGCCTAATGATGATGGCAATCGGCCTCGAGCAAGGGAGATTAAATGTTTCAAATGTCTTGGCTTAGGCCATATTGCCTCAATGTCCAAACAAGAGAGTCATGATTCTTAGAGTGGACACCAATGAAGTGGTGAGCGAGGATGAAGTGCTGGAAGATGCTCGAGAGGAGCAAGAACCCGAGGAGGAGATTTTCCATGCTCAAGAGGGACCCCTTTTGATGGTAATCTGAAGAGTTCTATCCTCCCAAGTCCGAAGTGAAGATTTCCAAAGGGAGAACATATTCCATAGTAGATGCCTTATTCATGGAAATGTATGCTCTCTTATCATAGATGGTGGGAGTTGTACAAATGTAGCATCTCGGGATCTTGTGGAAAAATTGGGGCTCGAGACTATGATGCATCCACAAGTTGAGATGGTTGAACGATAAAGAAGACATCAAGGTAACCAAACAAGTTAACCTGGAGTTTTCAATTGGTGGATACAAAGATAAAGTGCTTTGTGATGTGGTGCCGATGAGTGCAAGCCACATTTTGTTGGGAAGGTTGTGGCAATATGATAGGTGGGTCCTTCATGATGGATACACAAATCACTACTCCTTCAAGTTTCAAGGTAGAGCAATCAAGCTAGCTCCCCTTGGCCTGGATCAAATTGCTAAGGATGAGACCGCAAGGAAGGAAGGTTTGACTAAATCTAATTTCTTCATATCTAAGAAAGAATTATTGAAGTCTATTTTGGAAGGAGGGCCAATTGTGATGCTCATGTTTCGAGAGAGGATGGAGGAAATTGAATCGGTTCCCAAGGAGGTCCTAACACTTCTAGAGGAATTGCAAGACGTTTTTCCTGAAGAGTTGCCACAAGGGTTGCCACCCGTTAGAGGCATAGAACACCAAATCGATATATAACCGAGAGTGGTGCTTCCTAATCGGCCATCATATAGGCTGAATCCCGAGGAAGCCAAGGAGCTTCAAAGGCAAGTGCAAGAGCTCCTAGACAAGGGGTACATTTGGAAATCATTGAGTCCTTGTGCCGTACCAGCCCTATTGGTTCCAAAGAAGGATGATAGCTTCTGGATGTGTGTTGACAACTGAGCCATCAATCAAATAACAATCAAGTACCAATTCCCAATTCCTAGACTCGAAGACATGTTGGATGAGCTTAGTGGAGCAACTTATTTCTCCAAGGTTGACTTAAAGAGCGGTTACCATCAAATCCGGATGAAGGAGGGGGACGAATGGAAGACGGCTTTCAAGACCAAGTATGGTCTTTTCGAATGGTTAGCAATGCCTTTTGGGCTATCTAATGCCCCTAGCACGTTTATGAGACTTATGCATTTAGTGCTTAAAGAATTCTTGGGCAAGTTCATAGTGGTTTATTTCGATGATATCTTGGTATATAGTGCGGAGTTTCATACTCATCTTGGACATCTTAAATTGTTATTTGAAACTCTCTGTGCTACTAGATTGTTTGGTAATTTGAAGAAGTGTGCTTTTGTGCAAGAGAGGATCCATTTCTTAGGGTTCATTATTACTAAGGATTGTATGGAAGTAGATGATGTTAAGATTAAAGCAATTCAGGAATGGCCCACTCGTAAGAGTGTTTCGGGTGTAAGGAATTTCCATGGGCTTGCTTGTTTTTATAGTAGGTTCATTAAGGGGTTTAGTTCCATTGTTGCCCCCTTGACTGATTGCACCAAAAAGGGGAGATAGTTTGTTTGGACCTCAAGTTGTCAAGAAAGCTTTGAGTTAATCAAGCTCAAGCTTTGTGAAGCACTAGTGCTCATGCTTCCCGATTTCCTCAAGGTTTTTGAAGTGGAGTGTGATGCCTCCGGAATGGGAATTGGCACGGTTATTATGCAAGAAGGGAGACCCCTAGCCTATTTCAGTGAGAAGCTTAAGGGTACTACCTTGAATTATTCCACGTATGACAAGGAGTTCTATGCGGTTATCCGAGCCTTGGAAGTTTGGCAACACTATCTATTATCCAAGGAGTTTATCATCCATATCGACCATCAAGCTCTCAAGCATATTAAGAGCCAAGGAAAATTGAATAGAAGACATGCTAAATGGGTGGAGTTCCTTGAAAGGTACCCGCACATCATCAAGTATAAGAAGGGAGAAAGCAATGTGGTTGCTGATGCTCTGTCAAGGAGGTTTGTTCTCCTAACCGAGCTTGCTACTAACTTCTTTGGTTTTGATTGGATCAAGGAAGCTTATTAGGGAGACCAAGACTTCGGCCATTGGTATGACTTGAGCTTGAAGAAGGTGGATTGTGGCTATCACCTCATGGATGGCTATTTGTTCAAAGGGGGAAAACTTTGCATCCCGAGTGGGGGAATCCGAGAGTCTCTAATCAAGGAAGCCCATGGAGGCGGCTTGGCAAGTAATTTCGGGGAGAAGAAGACTTTGGAGGCCCTAAAAGAACACTTCTTTTGGCCACACCTCTTTCGGGATGTGCATAAGGTTATTGAGAAGTGCATCACTTGCAAAAAAGAGTAGGGTGTTACCCCAAGGATTATATATGCCCTTACCCGTCCCTAATCACCCTTGGGTAGAATTGAGTATGGACTTTGTCCTCGGTCTTCCTCGGACTTGTAGGGCCAAGGACTCGATGTTGGTGGTGGTTGACCGATTCTCCAAAATGGCTCATTTCCTAGCTTGTTCCAAGACCGATGAAGCTAGTCATGTGGTCAAATTGTTCTTCAAGGAGGTAGTGCGTTTGCATGGTGTTCCGAGGTCCATAGTCTCAGATCGGGACACCAAGTTTTTGAGTGCTTTTTGGAAGACCCTATGGAAGAGGGTGGGAACCAAGCTCCTTTTTAGCACATCTTTTCACCCCCAAACAGATGGGCAAACCGAGGTGGTTAACAAAACTTTGGGAGGCTTGTTGAGGAGCATAGTTAGCAAGAAGCATACGAATTCAGACATTCAACTCCCCTACATAGAGTTTTCTTATAATAGGAGTGTGCATAGCGCCACTCAAATGTCTCCTTTTGAGGTAGTATACGGATTCAACCTGTTGACCATCTTGACTTGGTACCTATACCCTCAGAGGAAGTTCTCAATCTGAACGGGGCCAAGAAGGCCGAACTAGTGAAATCTATGCATGATGTGCAACGGGAGTGCACATCCGATCACTCCCCGAGCCCGGACGTTTTTACTAACATAATTGCTCACTTTGCAGGTAACATAGCCTCGGAAATACCTTCCGAGGAGGATCGAGAGCAATTAAAGATGGTACTATATTGGAGTCCGAGCGCCATCAAGCCGGACACGCACGACGCACAAGGAGACGCTCGCACGACCGAGGCTCGCGCGCCCAACAACACGCGCACGGCCGAAGCCGGTGCGCCCAGCGAAATACCCATGGTCGAGACTAACACATCCACCGACTCGACCATGGCCCACGACGACACCACCCGTAGCGTGGCTGGAATCCTCTAAGGATTTCAGCCACTTAGCCTAGTTAGCTAGAAGTGGAAGAATGACGGGCCGAAAGATGGACGACGAACTAAGTGTCAAGACACGAGGGGCTCGGCCAACCCTAGCCCCTTTAAGGCGAACATCAAGACGGGCCGAGCTATTAGCATTCTTTGGCCTTCCTAGGAGCTTCGGAGATACACGTATTAAATTGGCCCACGCCAATCTTAAGGAAGCCGTAACACCTCGCTGAGTCGTCAGCCCACACGATAAGATAGGGATTCTACCTATTTTGATGCATGTTGACACGAGATCATCATGGACGACCAAGACATCGGACGGACCACATTCTTCTTAGGGTTTTAGTTTACTTTCGTTTTTCTTTAAGTACTCTTCTTTTACGTTAATGAAACTTAGTGAATGTTTGATAATCAAAGAGCCAAGAGCCTTATTGTCAAATTCCCTCATCCGACCTTGCTTCTCCGGTGCGTCATATCCGGCCGAGCAATCGTCACCCCTTGTAAGCGCGCGGTGCGTCATATCCGTGTGCAAACCAAGGTCTACTCGGTTCAAACGCTTGATTGCTCGAGTGTTTGGATCTAAATCATCCCACAGCCACCTTCTAACCTTCCCATCACCGCACCATTCACGAGTGATAACCTTCCTCCACTAAACGACCGCAAAACTCCTCTTCCGAGCCATATTCACATTCGCCCGAGCCATCTCATAATCTCCTCGAGCGAACCTCACCAAATACATCCCATTACGCAACCATCACGTTTTATACGCTTCCGCACGACAGATTCCGGACGGAGCACGATCACGAACCTCATCGGCTACGTGATCCGTGCGTTCGACCACCCCCGACGTGCCAACCTCACCCGAAGGCACATCATCTTGGTATCAGAGCCAAAGGTTAGATTTTTACATCAAAAGTTCAATTTTTACAAGTTTACAAATATTTGGAGATGAATTTGAGAAGTGGTACCACACACGGCGCGGCCCGTGACCACGCCACGACTAGTGAGCAAACAATGATCTCGGAACCCCGAGACCATGAAATCACTTTACAAGAGCAGTTGGATGATACGAATCATAAATTGGACACGGTCATGCAAGGATTAAATTCCTTGGTCCAAAGGATGGACGCAAACGAAACACGGCAAGCGCATCCACCCGCCCCGCGGCCGATAAGGAGACCGGGCCGTGGCCGAGCGCGAGCCGAGTACGAGAACTCCGAACCATCCGATGAAGAACATTATCCGGAACAACGACCGGATCGTGATGAGGAATGGAAACTACCCAAGGTTAGTCTACCTTCATTCAATGGTGCTTCTAATGGAGATAGATATTTAGATTGGGTTGAAAAGGTGGATGGAATATTTGAGCTTTATAATTATTCGGAGAAGTTGAAAATTCAATTAGCATCCTTGGAACTTACGGATTATGCTATTTTATGGTGGAATAGTTTAAAGGCTCAAAGGCGCAGAAATAATGAAGCCGAGATTAGTACGTGGAGAACTATGAAAACTCTTATGAGGCAAAAATTTGTGCCTAGTTATTATCTACAAGATTTATTTTTGCAATTACAAAGTTTGAAACAAGGAAACTCCACGGTTGATGAATATGTAACGGAGTTTGAAATATTACGGATTAGATGTGATCTATCCGAGCCCGAAGAACAAATCCGGGCAAGATTTATTAGAGGGCTAAGGTTTGAAATAGCCGATGTTGTAGAGCTACAGCCCGTGGATTCATTCGACGTGCTTATACAATTGGCACTTAGAATTGAACGGCAACTAAGGAGAAAGAGCAAAGCGACCATGCAGCGTCCCACGCCAAGGACACCGACGCCGTTCCTACCCGTGCCACGAGCCGAAGGCCGAGGCACCACGCCTAGGCCATTGGGCCCGAGGCGGGACGGGGACACACGACCACAAGACACGGTGAACGAGAAGCCTCGTGACCGTGAGATCCAATGCTTCAAGTGTCTTGGACGGGGACACATGGCGGCCCAATGCCCCAATCGCCGAGTTATGACCCTTAAGGAAGATACGGACGAAGTCCTTAGCGAAGACGAAAATCAACCCAAGGACAAAGTTGGGCCGAGCAAGCAAGAGGCCGAGGCCGAGACCGAGGCCGAGGACATTGAGTATCAAGCCGATGAAGGGCCGAGACTTATGATGGTCCGAAGGGTTTTATCTAATCAAGCCCAACCGGCCAATTATCAACGGGAAAATTTATTTCATACCCGAGCCTTGATTAAAGATAAGGTATGCAATGTCATTATAGATGGTGGAAGTTGCACCAATGTGGCGGCCCGGGACATGGTCGAGAAACTCGGGCTACCCACGACCGACCACCCGGCTCCTTACAAGTTACGATGGATCACGGATCGGGAAGACGTCCGGGTAACCAAGCAAGCCCGCGTCGAATTCTCAATTGGACAATACAAGGACACGGTGCATTGTGACGTTGTACCAATGAGCGCTACACATCTTCTACTTGGCCGCCCATGGCAATATGATCGCCGAGCATTACACGATGGGTTTTCTAATAAATATTCATTCAAGATGCACGGCCGAAACGTGACATTGGCTCCTTTATCTCCGGAGCAAATTGCCAAGGATGAAACCGAGCGCAAAGAGGCCAAAAACAAGATGACCTTAATTATGGGCCGAAAGGAATTACTTCGTACGGTGCAACAAGGTACTCCGATTATCCTCTTACGTTTTTATGATTTTGATGATGTTGATGCGGAACAAGTCCCGGATTTTGCCCGACCACTTTTGGACAAATACCGAGACATATTCCCGGATGAGATTCCGGATGGGTTACCACCCTTCCGAGGAATAGAGCACCACATTGACCTTCAATTGGGAGCAACATTGCCCAATAGACCGCCTTATAGATTGAACCCAGAGGAGAGCAAGGAATTGCAATGCCAAGTGCAAGACTTGCTTGACAAAGGATACATACGGGAATCATTGAGCCCGTGTGCGGTCCCGGCACTCCTAGTGCCAAAGAAGGATGGAACTCATCGTATGTGCATAGATAGCCGGGCAATCAATGAAATTACTATTAAGTATAGATTCCCTATGCCACGGCTTGATGATCTATTGGATGAACTTAGTGGTGCTAAGTTGTTTTCCCGAATTGATTTACGAAGTGGATATCATCAAATCCGTATACGTGAAGGAGACGAGTGGAAGACGGCTTTTAAGACTCGGTATGGATTATTTGAATGGCTAGTTATGCCATTCGGCCTTACTAATGCGCCGAGCACATTTATGCGGTTAATGAACCACATATTACGTGAGTTTTTGGGAAAGTTTATCATCGTTTATTTCGATGATATTCTAGTTTATAGCAGAGATGAACCGAGCCATTTGATACATTTGGAGAGGCTCTTTTTGACCTTACGGAAGACAAGGTTATTCGGCCACCTTAAGAAGTGTGCGTTCGGCCAACAACGCATACACTTCCTCGGGTTCATCTTATCCGAACATGGCGTGGAGCTTGACGACGCCAAGATCACGGCCATCAAGGAATGGCCCACTCCGAATAGTGTCACGGCCGTGAGGAGTTTCCATGGCCTTGCTAATTTTTACCGAAGATTTATCCAAAATTTTAGCACTATAGTGGCACCATTAACCGAGCTTACGAAGAAGGGCAAGGAGTTTGAGTGGACCAAGGCTTGCCAAGAAAGCTTTGACAACATCAAGGCCCGGCTTTGCGAGGCCCCGGTCCTTACACTCCCGGACTTCACCAAGGCCTTCGAGGTAGAATGTGATGCATCGGGTACGGGCATTGGAGCGGTCTTAATGCAAATGGGCCGGCCCATTGCCTATTTTAGTGAGAAGCTTAAAGGCCCAACGCTTAATTACTCGACATATGACAAGGAGCTATACTCACTTATACGGGCCATTGGTGTTTGGCAACACTATCTATTGCCGAAAGAGTTCATCATACATACGGACCACCAAGCTTGAAGTTTATCAAAAGCCAAGGTACACTCAACCGAAGACACGCTAAATGGATTGAATTCTTAGAGCGTTATCCGTATATTATTAAATACAAGAAGGGGGACACGAACATAGTGGCCGACGCCCTTTCAAGACGTAGCATTTTATTCACCGAGCTAAAGGTGAAATTTTTTGGGTTTGATTGGATCAAACAAAGTTATAAAGATGATCCCGACTTTGGCCAAAGATTTGAGGAAGCCGCACAAGGGACACTCTCGGGTTACCATGTGTCCGAGGGATATCTAATGCGCGGCGGGCGTATATGCATACCGAGGGGAAGCATCCGTGAGTCTCTCATCACCGAGGCGGACGGGGGCGGCCTCGCGGGACACTTTGGTGAGAAGAAGAATTTGGGAGATGCTCAAGGAGCATTTTTATTGGCCTCACCTTTTTCGGGACGTCCATCATTATGTGGAGCGGTGCGTGACATGCAAGAAGGCGAAGACCCGCACGCTCGCACAAGGGCTTTATTTGCCCCTACCCGTGCCGGATCACCCATGGCAAGCGCTTAGCATGGATTTTGTACTTGGAATCCCACGGACCAGCCGAGAGAAGGATACCATTATGGTAGTGGTCGACCGCTTCTCGAAGATGGCACACTTTGTGCCATGCTCCAAGACGGCCGAGGCTTCGGTCATTGCCGTCCTCTTTTTCAAAGAAGTGGTTCGGCTACACGGTATTCCTCACTCCATAGTTTCCGATCGTGATTCTAAATTTTTAAGTGCTTTTTGGAGGACACTTTGGGCCCGACTAGGGACAAAGTTATTATTTAGCACGGTGTTTCACCCACAAACCGACGGCCAAACGGAGGTGGTCCATAGATCCTTGGGGGCGTTATTAAGAAGCGTTGTGGGATCCCGAATCTCTACATGGGACGAGAAATTACCATATATCGAGTTTGCATACAACCGATGCCCGCACAACACGACCGGTATGACACCATTTGAAGCGGCTTATGGATTTAATCCCTCTTCTCCTTTGGATTTACTACCATTGCCGAGGCAAGAGCTGGATAATGCAAATGGCCTTGATAAGGCCGAGAAAATCCGCAAGATGCACGAGAAGATCAAGCGGAAAATTGAAAATAAAAACGCCACATATGCCGCGGCCGCCAATCGCAAACGAAAGGAGAAGATTTTTAAAGAGGGTGACTTGGTATGGCTTAAGCTTCGCTACTTAAAGCATAGACACGCCAAATTACTCCCAAGAGCCGAGGGCCCTTTTCGGGTGATCGAGATGATCAACCCGAACGCGTACAAGATCGAGTTGCCGGGCGATACTAACATGTCAACCACCGTGAACGTGAGGGACTTGTCTCCGTACTTGGGAGACGAGGAGGATGAAAGCACGGATGGAGAAGGCGCGGATTTGGGGACAAATCCCCAAGTACCCCGGGAGCATGATGTGCAACGGGAGTGCACATCCGATCACTCCCCGAGCCCGGACGTTTTTACTAACATAATTGCTCATTTTGCAGGTAACATAGCCTCGGAAAATCCTTCCGAGGAGGATCGAGAGCAGTTAAAGATGGTGCTATATTGGCGTCCGAGCATCGTCAAGCCGGACACGCACGACGCACAAGGAGACGCGCGCACGACCGAGGCTCGCGCGCCCAGCAACACGCGCACGGCCGAAGCCAGTGCGCCCAGCGAAATACCCATGGCCGAGACTAACACATCCACCGACTCGACCATGGCCCACGACGACACCACCCGTAGCGTGGCTGGAATCCTCTAAGGATTTCAGCCACTTAGCCTAGTTAGCTAGAAGTGGAAGAATGACGGGCCGAAAGATGGACGACGAACTAAGTGTCAAGACACGAGGGGCTCGGCCAACCCTAGCCCCTTTAAGGCGAACATCAAGACGGGCCGAGCTATTAGCATTATTTGGCCTTCCTAGGAGCTTCGGAGATACACGTATTAAATTGGCCCACGCCAATCTTAAGGAAGCCGTGACACCTCGCTGAGTCGTCGGCCCACACGGGCCATGACACGGCCACCAGACACGGCCCATCGAAGACTAGGACACGGCCGCGTGACACAGCCCAGGAAGCTCAAGACACGGCTCATCGAAGACTAGGACACGGCCGCGTGACACAGCCCAGGACACGGCCACGTGACACAAATCGCCGAGCCCAGGACACGGTCCACGTGAACCTGGACACGGCCCACCGACTCGGCCACCCGAGCCCAAGACCCGGCCCACTCAAGCGCCGGCCCAGTCCACTCCATGCATCCGATGACCAAATCTCCTAGAATCTCAACTAACACGATAAGATAGGGATTCTACCTATTTTGATGCATGTTGACACGAGATCATCATGGATGACCAAGACATCGGACGGACCACATTCTTCTTAGGATTTTAGTTTACTTTCGTTTTTCTTTAAGTACTCTTCTTTTACGTTAATGAAACTTAGTGAATGTTTGATAATCAAAGAGCCAAGAGCCTTATTGTCAAATTCCCTCATCCGACCTTGCTTCTCCGGTGCGTCATATCTGGCCGAGCAATCGTCACCCCTTGTAAGCGCGCGGTGCTTGATTGCTCGAGTGTTTGGATCTAAATCATCCCACAGCCACCTTCTAACCTTCCCGTTACTGCACCATTCACGAGTGATAACCTTCCTCCACTAAACGACCGCAAAACATCCCTCCCGAGCCATATTCTCATTCGCCCGAGCCACCTCATAATATCCTCGAGCGAACCTCACCAAATACACCCCATAACTCAACCATCACGTTTTATACGCTTCCGCACGACAGATTCTGGACGGAGCACGATCACGAACCTCATCGGCTACGTGATCCGTGCGTTCGACTAACCCCGACGTGCCAACCTAACCCGAAAGCACATCAATGCATGAGAAGGTGAGCAAGGCAATCCAAAAGGCGAATGAATGTTATGTCAAGTATGCTAACGCGGGAGGAAAGCAACCAATTTCAAGGAGGGAGACTTGGTATGGCTACACCTAAGGAAGGAGAGGTTTTCAAAGCAAAGGGGCTCCAAGCTAGCACCTAGAGCCGATGGACCGTTCAAGATTTTAGAGAAGGTTAATGCCAACGCTTGCAAGCTAGAGCTACCCGGGGAGTATGGAGTTTCGCCCACCTTTAATGTGCAAGACCTTTCTCCTTAGTTGGAGATGAAGTGGAGGAACAAGAGGAGAGAGACTCACCCTTGGATTTGAGGACAAATCATCAAATACCCCGGGAGGATGACATGCCACGGGATGCCTTGCATGAAGCCACACCTCAAGGAGCAATCACCCGAGCTCGAGCAAAGGAGTTTTCTAATCAATTTGTCTTTTTTGTAGGAAATGTTGAATGCAAAATAACTATGGAGGAACCAACACCAAAGGACTTGGAGCAGCCCAAGCATCTTCTCACTTGGGAAGTCTTGGAAAAGGAGGTCGAGATCGGGGCACCTTCGAGCTTGGAGCACCTCGGAAGAAAAGGCAAGGCCGAAGCAAGGGAGGGAAGGAACCCGGGTTCATACCGGGTCTAGGTCGGGCTTAGGTCGAGCCCCATGGAGCATGGCACAAAAAAATCGGCCCTTCCTTTTTCTAGCTTTATTTTCCCTTTTAATTTTTGTAAAAATAATTATTTAGGGTTTTGTTTTGCATGGGTTTGGTGTGGGTTTCCATGTGTTTTGTGTGGGTTTTATCTTTTGCATGGGTTTTTGCTTTTTGGAATGCATGGATGGCAGCCGGGGGAAGGGGCACCAATTTCGTGGACCACACTCCCTTGGCCTCCCCAAATCGGGTAAAGGTTAAGTGGTCCTTTCTCCCCTTTCTTTTGTGCAAACACCAATTCGGGTAAGCTCTTGGTAGCCATCCGATTTGGTGGTTTCTCTCCAATGTGAGGGAGATTAAAACTCTCCCATCACTGATCATTGTAGTTAGTTGAAGTTTGAATACAAAAGTGCTTTGCATTTTCTCCTTGGCTATGGTTTTTCCGACCTCCAAGACTCGGTTGTCCGGTGAGTAATATCCGGCAACCCGAGAGCGTTTCTCCAAGCTAGGGTAAGCTAGGTTGTGCTACACGTCTTCAGCCACTCTCCCGTGGCCTTAGGGTAAGCGTGTAATCCCCATTAGCTCTTCTCCATCTCCAGTTATCTTTCATTTTTCCGACCAACACCATCCCTTTTTCCGAGATCATTTTGGCACCCGATATTCCCCTCTGCATATCTCCCAATTACCAAAATATTTTACCCTCATTTTTGGAGGTTAAACTCTTATCTCATCCTTAGACCATCCCTCCAAGTCTTGGTTGCAAACTCTATATGCAACTTGAGAATTCCCTTTCTTAATATCACCCATTTCCGGCCCATTTCTTCCTTTCTTTCTCACCCGAAGCCCTTTTATTCCTATTCCTAATATTGAAGCTTGTCATGGTTGCTTGGTCGCGGCCGGCCGTGTGTATGGCACCGCTTCGAGTCATCATGATAATGGTGGGGCGGAAGTGAATGAAAAATTTGGGGGGTGTAAGAAATGGGTTTTTGGCTCTGATACCAAGATGATGTGCTACCCGAAAGGGTTCACACATTGTGATTAGACAAACGCGAGCACGTGGGGCTCATGTAGAGTGTGGGTGCGGCGCACGGAACAATGATTCAGGCGAATGGAAGATTTATGAGGGGAGGTTGAAATAGAAGGGAAATGTGGGTGATCGATGTAAAGAATTTGAAGATGGTTCGAGGAAATAGAGAGGTGGCTCGGGTGGTCAAAAATGGATGCGAAAGTGAACAAGTGAGGGGATGATCTGTAACGCCCTGTAGCGTACCGTTTCGTAAGCTTTGCTTTTCATAAAAAGATGATAAAATTTTTGGTTTACGATCATGCATTTGTAAAACGTAGCAGCGGAAACTTTGAAACACATTTATAATTTAAATCTCTTTTGGAGGAATACATGATTGCATGATCGTTCTAAAATACATTAAAATAAAAATCCTCTCGTTCCTTGCTTGGACAACATCGTTCTAATAGCCACGTAGCCATGGTCATGGGAGCACTTCGTCGAACGTTAGCATCACCTACACCACAAAGTTCATCTATGAGCCTAGTGCTCAGTAAGTAAAGCATGAAATGCATGAATGCAAACATGATATGAATTTGTAAAACATTTTCTTTTCTTTTCATTTGGGGTATTTCTTTACTTTAATTTCCATGCATCCTTATCATTGGGGCTTCCTGGCAAGGAACGAGAGACCACAAACTTTAGTCAACCTAAGGGGACAACCAACTCGATTCCAAGGGTTGAGAGACCACAAACTTGAGTCCACCTAAGGGGACAGCAAACTCAAACCCCTTCCCAATGACATTTACGTAACTTTCTCTTTCTTTCTTTCTTTTATCTTCGTCTTTCGTTGGTTATTCGAGCTCAACCCGAATGAACCATTTTCATATTCTGTTTTATATGAAATCTCATGCATGTAAATAGTTCATAACTTTCTTGAAAACATGATGCATGAGATGCCCATGAACATGCATAATATGGATGTACCAAGCACATCATTAACATATGTAGCATAAACATAACAATTCATCATATCATAGTAAATATCAATTCCAATAACATTTTGTAAGTTACATTAGCTTAACTACTTAACAATTGCAAGGAGCATATACTTATTATGTTTTGACAAAAACCAAATCTTTGTGATAGTAACAAAATTGCAACTTGCTATCCAAAAACATGACATTCATAAATCAATCCAAATTAACACTTCAAAACATATCTTTGAGCCAAATACCATCATTCAACATATTCTATCTAAACACTACACAATTCATGTAATAAGAAACAAGCATAACCTAACACTTCATGGTGTAGGCCCAAAGAGGCAAAACACAAACATAGCATTACTTACCTTATGTCTTTAGCAATTAGGAAAATACATAATCAATGCCTTTTAATCACTTCACAACCTATAAATAAAACAACTATTAATCGTAATTCAGAATATTGTTCACTGTTTTGCAGCAAATTCAAAGTATCATAACTTATTATATACAACTCCAAATGTCTTCATTTTAAAGCTCAAATCTCACTCAAGGTGTCTAGTTTAACTTGGTAAAAGGCCTTTGCCGTTTGATTAGTCTAACATAAGGTTTGAATACAAAACCTAAAACTAGACAGATTTTCCAGTTTTCAATCACTTTTGTATAACATTGACAAATATGAACTAATTCATTTTATCTTTCCTATATATCCACACCTAAGCAATTATAATATGATTAGATATCATTTTGACAGAAAGATAAACAATAAATTCCAAATTTCGTGCACTTTAAATAACTAATTATTATACCATTCTTTATTACTAAGAAAATCACAATTATTCTTTAACTAATTATACTATTAATCATGATTAATCTATAAAACGTATGAAATTATTCTTACCACAATATTCTTAGCTCAATTTAATCCTCTTGATGAGATGAACATTTTTCCTCAAATGTTTGGAAGCTCATTTCTACTCATTCCCCTTCAATTTTCACTATTTCTCTCTAAAACCCTTTCTCCCTTTTTTGCTCCTTTTCTCCCTTTCTCTCTCTACAGCCACGAAAATGGCTGATCCTCAGCCATTTCTCACATTTTTCAGATAGATTTTAGGATGAATTTACCTTTTAGTCCAACTTATCCTTTTAGGTTTACCAATTTTCCCTTATATGTCTCTTTAATTGCTAAAATACTACAATTATCACCATTTAATCATACATAATTTAATTAATTAATCTAGATTAGTACTAAGCTAATTCTTAAGATTAACATAATTAATCATGATTAGTAAACCTTAATTACCCCTTAACCACTCACCAATTATGCTTTAATCACAATTAGTCACTAATCAAGTAGGGACACGTGTCACTTTCTTATTGTTTCTCTACTTTAAATTACCAAATCATATTTGTATCTGATAATATTCTTGGACTAAGGTTTATGCAAATAATATCATTGATTAAGGAGGAAATCTAGTGACGGTGACATATCCTTTAAGCATAAGTGTAATTTTACTTGCTATGATTTTGATGCTAATTCCTCTAACCCTAGCTTTTTCATCTTTAACATTTATTTAAATATTTTAATTATCTTAAAAGTAAGCAATTTTCTTTTCGGGTATCACATGATCGCTCGTAGAAGGAAATGCACTCTGAAGAGTTTTGCATTTAAGAAGGTCGGGCAATTCGAACACTTGAGCAATCTAAGTGTTCGATTGGTAGACCTTGCTCGCACTCGGATATGACGCACCGATCGTACGCGCAAGGGGTGATGCTCTTGGCTAGATGTTACTCACCGGAAAAGTGGACATCAGAAAGAGCTTCAACTTGTTAGGAAGAAGGTGCGTCGCACAATTTTATTAAATTTCTCCAATGGAAGGCCGATACACTTAAATAAAGGAAAATAAGAAAGAATTAATCTAAGCCCTTCGATTCGGTGGGCGCCTTGGATCAACCGAGAAAGATCTTCCTTGACTTTGGTGAGACCAAAGACACTCCTCTTCAGCTAAAGGTTCGAACCAACATGGATATGCGCGGCTGAATTTGAATGGAGACCATGGTGGACCGGGGAAGACCTTCGGTTGGCCGAGGGAGGACCCGCACGGCTCTTTCAAAATGGTGACTGAGGGTTGACCGTGCTCCGAGACAAAAATGCTCCTCTTCAGCTGAAGGTTTGAACCAACGAGAAAATGTGCGGCTGAATTCGAATGGAGACCATGGTGGACCGGGGAAGACCTTGGTTGACCGAGGGAGGGCGCGCTCGGCTTTTCAAAATGGACCCTGTTCATCAAAGGATTTGACGCGGGCCAATTTGAAATGGAAGTTCCCGACGCTCCTTGGTTGACCGAGTGAGGTGAACGCTCGGTCAATTTTTGAATGTAGATCCGTTAGGCTTGAGGCGCGTGCAGGCTCGTTCAAATGGCAACCTTGGGTTGATCGAGCTCTGGGTAACTTGGGATTGGCGTAGGCCAATTTGAAATGGATGCTCCAGTTGCCTTGGGTTGACCGAATAAATGTGCGCGCCCGGCTAATTTGAATGAAGATCCGCCGTTGCTCATGGGCGCGCGCGGGCTTTTTGAAATCGGCGACCTCGGGTTGACCGAGCTCCAGACACCGGGGAATTGGCGCGGGCCAATTTGAAACGGAGAGTCCAGGTGTCTTCAGTTGACCGAGTGTTGACATGTGCGTGGTCTATTTGGATGAAGGCCCGTCGGGCTCATAGACGCACGCGGCTTCGTTCAAAATAGTGTCCTCGGGTTGACCATGCTTCGGACACCGAGGAATTCGCTCAGGCTCATTTGAATCGCGACCTTCTCTTGACCCAATAATCTGATTACTCAGATAATTAAGTTAAGGGGTCGATATAATCCGGCCTAAGACTTATGGTTGACCGAAGCCCTTCTTTAGTTGACCGAGGTCTTGAATAGTGCGCTTCCAACACTTAGTTGTATTTTCCCGTCCTTCCTCTTTGGGCTTGTCTCTTGTCCTTCTCTTAAAAATTTATTTGCTGATAAAAATAAATGTGACCGAAAGTCGGCCCCAGGTGGCCGAAGACTCGGTCTTCATGGGTGATCACTCGATCCGTGAGAATTGGATCGAGCGTTCTCCCACGTCGGTCACTTATTTCATTGGGCCAAAATCCTCTAGAAATATGAGGGCCGACTCTCAGCTGGCCATCGGGTCATGGTCGAGGGGGTGTGCCTCGGGCGTGTCGTAGTTGATGTGCCTTCCAAAATTGAGCGGCGCACCGTGATCGGAAAATGCGCGCACACGTGGATCGGGGAAGAAATAGTCTGCGGCGGTCGGAAAATGGGTGTGTGCGAAATAGGGATTTGGATTGCGGAAGTGAAGTTGGTAGTATATGGTGGAAATTGAAGGTAAGAATATGGGAATTGCTCGGATAAAAATGAAGGTGGCTCGGAAGGAAGTGTGCGGACCGGAATCGGTGATGGAGGAGGTTTGAAGGCTCGGGAAGCGGGATGGAAATTTAGGAAGGAGAAGGTTGTAACGTCCTTCCTAGCTAGAAATATGTTCTTCATTTTTTTTTTACTTGCAGCGGAAGATATTTTCTTGTAAAAATCATTTAAGGCATACAAGAAAACTAAAATTACTTAAAACATATTTACAACATGTTACGTTTCTTAAACTATTTACAAGTTATATGTACAAAGTCAAAAACTTCTTCTCTGACATGCTCCAAGATGCGGAGGTGTTGGGGGAGGAGCAAAGAGGGGACGAGAGACGGTTAACCAAATGCTAGCCGAGAGAAAAAATGAAAACAGGGGAGGGTTTTGGTTCGGTCACTCAAAGAATTGCATACAGAATTGGGGTCCGAAACTTAGGATAAAATAAGTTCAAGTTATAAACTTAGTTCAGCCCAAAATTCAAATAAAACGCATGGGGTAAACTCAAAAACGCACGGAACGACTTTTAAGTGGACAAACAGTTTATCGAGAATAGAAAGAAAGGCAGAACAGGGAAGTTGTCACGCCAATTTGCCAAATGCATACGGGAATTTAGTAAAACAACTTGACACAATTAAAATATAAAGACTTAAGTCACTTGCGTCCAAATTTAAGATCAAACGCAGGTGGAATTTAGGAGATGGCACGGGGACACATTCTGGAAGACAGGAACAGTGCAGGGAATGGCTGAAAAAGGGGTAGTAAGGTCAATGCACATCTCCCGATTGGAAAATGTTGTGCATGAGAAATCAGTGGGAGAAATTGACACAAAGAGAGGAGAAGATTTCAGCCAAAGTTGGTCTGAAATCGCACGGAGAAAACAAAAGATAGCACTGGACACCGATTGAGAGCCTTTGGAGGCTCTCGGTTGGCAGATTTCGGCAAAACACCACAAATTAACCAAAAGGCCGAGGATGGAATGAAAGCTATGGGATGTTTAACCTCACCTTGATCCAATGAAGGTGGAGGGAAGTTAAACTAGGGCTTAGTGACTCTAGCAAAAGACACCAACACCAAGACAACTCCAAGCAAAGGATGTTACTCACCTTTGATTAGCCTTGCCGTGAGAGAAAAGGGGAGAGCACAAAGCTTCTTCAATTCAATCTTTTCTGCTCTGAAAATGCAAGGAAGGGGAAGGTAAAACCCCATTCCTCCACAAGCTACAAACACAAAAATAATGACATCTACTAACCTAAGTGATTAGCCAACAAAAGGGGGGGTATGGCCATGGGGCCNAGAAGCTTAGACTTTCTTTGCTTGGGAAACCTATCCTTCCTTAGGTGTAACCACACCAAATCACCAACCTTGAATTCTACATTCTTTCGGCCTCGGTTGGCAAATTTTGCATAGGAAGAATTCTTCTTCTCAATTGCTTTCCGAACCTTCTCATGCAGATTTTGAACTTGCTTTGCTTTGCTTGCCCCGTCGGGATTGATAACATCTTTAGAAGGTAAAGGCACTAAGTCAAGGGGCGTCAAAGGATTGAACCCGTAGACAACCTCAAAGGGTGTAGCTTGAGTGGTGCTATGCTTGCTTCGGTTATATGCAAACTCCACAAAGGGCAATTGGACATCCCAATCCGAAATTTTCTTTCCCACTACACTCCTCAAAAGGCTCCCCAAAGATCGGTTGACAACCTCGGTTTGGCCATCGGTTTGAGGGTGAAAGGAAGTGCTAAATAATAATTTTGTCCCAAGTTTCCTCCACAAAGTTTTCCAAAAGGCACTCAAAAATTTTGTATCTCTATCCGAAACTATAGAGATAGGGATTCCATGCAAACGTACCACTTCCTTGAAGAAGAGCTCGGCAATTTGACTTGCATCATTTGTCTTGGTACATGGCACAAAATGTGCCATCTTTGAAAATCGGTCTACCACCACCATTATTGCCTCCTTGCCCCTACTAGTCCGAGGTAGCCCCAAGATGAAATCCATGCTTACTTCCACCCAAGGATGGCTAGGAATGGGCAATGGCATATACATTCCTTGAGGGAGCACTCGGCTTTTGGCCTTTTTGCAAACAATGCACCTTTCCACCCACTTGTGCACATCTCGGATCATATGAGGCCAATGGAAGTGTTCTTTAAGTGTCTCTAATGTCTTCTTATCCCCGAAGTGTCCAGCAAGACCTCCTTCATGAGCTTCTTTAACAAGTGATTCCCGGAGTCCTCCTTGAGGAATGCATAGTTGGCCACCTTTAAAAAGGTATCCATCCGAGAGGTAATGACCACATTCTTCTTTATTCAAGCTCTTCTCAAACAACACTCCAAAGTCCGGATCTGTTTTGTAAGCTCCCTTGATCCATTCAAATCCCAAAATTCTTGAGTTGAGCTCGGTTAGGAGGATAGTGCGCCTAGAGAGTGCATCGGCCACTATATTGGTTTCTCCCTTCTTATACTTGATGATGTAGGGAAATCGTTCAAGGAACTCCACCCACTTAGCATGTCTCTTGCTAAGTTTTCCTTGGCTCCTAATGTGTTTGAGAGCTTGATGGTCGGTATGGATTATAAATTCCTTCGGAAGGAGATAGTGTTGCCAAATCTCAATGGTTCGGACTAGAGCATAAAACTCTTTGTCATAGGTTGAGTAGTTCAAGATGGCCCCTTTTAACTTTTCACTAAAATAGGCTAGAGGTCTGCCCTCTTGAGTTAGAACAGCCCCAACCCCCAATCCCGAAGCATCACATTCTATCTCGAATACTTTGTTGAAGTCGGGCAACATGAGCACGGGTGCCTTGCAAAGCTCCTCCTTGATTTGATCAAAACTTTGTTGGCAATTGGTAGTCCATTCAAAGTCTCTTCCCTTCTTGGTACAATCGGTGAGGGGAGCCACTATTGTACTAAACCCCTTAATGAACTTTCGGTAGAAGGAAGCTAGGCCATGGAAACTCCTTATTTCCAAGATGGTCTTTGGAATTGGCCAATCCCGAATGGCCTCAATTTTTGCTTGGTCTACCTCCATGCCTTTGTGTGAAATGATGAATCCCAAAAAGTGAACTCTCTCTTGCACAAAAGCACACTTCTTAAGATTCCCATAAAGATGTGCCTTCCTTAGTGTGTCAAACACAATCCGAAGGTGGCCTACATGATTCAAATAGCTTCGGCTATACACCAAAATATCATCAAAGTAGACAACCACAAATTTTCCCAAGAAATCATTAAGCACATAATTCATCAATCTCATAAATGTGCTAGGGGCATTAGATAGCCCGAAACTATTTCATAAATGTCACCACGAAGGTGAGATCACGACGTTGCGTACGATGAAGGACTTGATGCGGAAGCTGTTCGTCCGGAGCCACTACCGCCAGAACTATTTCTCTAGCTAAAAGGATTACGACAAGGCAACTCATCGGTGGATGAGTATTTGACGGACATCGAGACTCTTTGGATTCGGTGCGACTTAGCCAAACCCGAAGAGCAAATCATGGCCCGGTTCACACGAGGTCTCCAACGAGACATTGGAGATGTGGTAGAACTCCAACCTTTGGAGTCATTTGATACTTTAATTCAAATGGCTCTATGGGTCGAGAGACAAATCAAGAGGAAGGGCAAAGCGGTCGCTCAACGCTTAGCCCCAAAGCCGAGCCCACCGTACTGCCCGCGCCAAGGATGGAAGATCGGGCCCCAACACCGAAGCCGTGGGCCCCCAAGTAAACCACGGACACTAAGCAGCCGAACACGTTAGCCGATCAACCGAGGACACAAGAAATCCGGTGTTTCAAGTGTCTCGGGCGCGGGCACATAGCCGCGCAATGTCCAAATCGGCGCGTCATGACTGTCATCAAGGAGACCGAGGAGATCGTGAGTGAGGATGAGCCGACAATCATAGACGCTGAAATCACTATCCCGACCGATGAAGACGATGTTTGCCGCGCAATTGACGGACCGAAATTGATGATGGTCCGAAGAGTTCTCTCTATGCAACCGCAACAACCGGACGACCAACGGGAGACACTATTTCATAGTCGGTGTCTCATCAAGGACAAAGTATGCTCGATGATCATCGACGGCGGGTATTACTCGGGGATTTTCTGGACAAAGTATGCTCGATGTTAATAGCAAAGCCTTCAAAACTCTTTTTCTTCTCTGTACTCGTCTCAAAATTTTAATTGCAACAAAAAAAAGTTATAACAAGAGTGATTGGTGCTTTTACGCAAGAATCTCGTGTTAAAACGAGTATAGAGAAGAAAAAGAGGGAAAAAAGGCATTTTTTTGCACTAATTTTAGGGGCTGGTTACTTGTCTGAATGAACCCGTTCTGGGTTTCGACTTGAGCCAATTTTTGTCCTCGGCTATTAAGTGTATATATGAGGGGAAACAACTAAGAAAAAATAACCATCGGAAACTTCGGTCGCTATGTGAAGGCGTGGGAATGACTAGGTAATAGCAAGGTATTTTGATTACTTGGTCACCATATAAACTTTTTTCAACGTAAGGTTTGGGCTCTAAATCATCCGAAAAGTTTAATTGCAACATAAAAAAGATATAACAAGAGTGGTTGGTGCTTTTACGCACAAATCTATTGTTAAAACGAGTATAGAGAAGAAAAAGATGGAAAAAGGAATTTTTTTTGCACTAAATTTAGGTGTTGGTTTCTTGTCTGAATGGAGCTATTTCGGGTTCCGAGAGGAGCCAATCTTCGTCCTCGGCTGTCAAGTGTATGTATGACGGGGAACAATTATGAAAAAATAACAATCGGAAACTTCGGTCGCTATGTGAAGGCATCAGAATGACAAGGTAATAGCAAGGCATTTTGATTACTTGGTCACTAAGTAAACTTTTTTCAACATTGGGTTCGGGCTTCAAATCGTCCCAAAAGTTTAATTGCAACATAAAAATGTTATAACAAGAGTAGTTGGTGCTTTTACAGACGTATCTCGTGTTAAAACGAGTATAGATAAGAGAAAGAGGGAAAAAAGGCATTTTTTTGCACTAATTTTAGGGTCGGGTTAATTATCTGAATGGACCCATTCTAGGTTCCGAGAGGAGCCAATATTCATCCTCCGATGTCAAGTGTATGTATGAGGGGAAACAAGTAAGAAAAAATAACCATCGGAAACTTGGGTCGCTATGTGAAGGTGTGGTAATGACAAGGTAATAGCAAGGCATTGCACTAAGTAAACTTTTTTCAACGTTGGGTTCGGGCTTCAAATCGTCCCAAAAGTTTAATTGCAACATAAAAATGTTATAACAAGAGTAGTTTGTGCTTTTACGGACGTATCTGGTGTTTCTCGATGATCATCCGGCCCATAATTTCCTCTTCGACTCATCTTCAGAAAATCCCCGAGCCATTCTTCCATTTTTCCCATAAATCCCCCTCATATCCTTCCCATTACACTTCCGTACCCCAACTTCTAAAATCGCCCGACTCCATTTTCCGACCGCCGTCCACGATACCTTACCCGGGTCACGTGTGCGCGCATTATCCGACCACGGTGCACCGGTATATTCTGGACGGCACATCAGGCCCTTGGTAGCAATTTAGCGTGCTTGTGTTTGAAATACCGCAGCTTTAGCCACACTAAATCACCTTCTTGAAAGATCTTCTCTTTGCGGCCTTTATTTTCCGCGGCGGCATTCTTGGCATTCTTTCTCTCGATGGTCTTCTTAATTTTCTCGTGCAATTTAAGAACCATCTCGGCCTTCTCGAGGCCATCCGGATTAGTATGCTCTTGGCTCGGTAAGGGAAGTAAATCCATCGGTGTTGATGGATTAAATCCATAAGCCACTTCAAAGGGGGTCATACCCGTGGTGCTATGTCGGCATCAGTTTGTAGGCGAACTCGATGAACGGTAGCCGTAAGTCCCATGCCGTGACCTTGGTGTCAACGACACTCCATAGTAATGGGCCGAGTGATCGATTGACCACCTCGGTTTGGCCATCGGTTTGTGGGTGGAACGCCGTGCTAAAGAAAAGCTTTGTTTCAAGCCTAGCCCACAAAGTCCTCCAAAAGGTACTAAGGAACTTTGAGTCACGGTCAGACACGATAGAATGTGGCATTCCATGTAGCCGGACCACTTCCTTGAAAAATAGGTCGGCTATTATCGGGGCTTCGGCCTTCTTCGAGCGTGCCACAAAATGGGCCATCTTAGAAAATCGGTCCACTATCACCATGATGGCATCCTTGCCTCGGCTAGTTCGTGGAAGGCCGAGAACAAAGTCCATACTAAGGGCTTGCCATGGGTGATCCGGTACCGGGAGTGGCAAGTATAATCCTTGGGCCTGATGTGCCATCCAAAAATGAGTGGTGCACCGTGGTCGGAAATGGGCGTACACGTGACCCAGGTAAGGTACCGTGCACGGCAGTCGGAAAAAGGAGTCGGGCGAATTTAGAAGTTGGGGTGCGGAAGTGTAATGGGATTAAAATGTAGGGGATTTGAGGGAAATTTATGCAGATGGCTCGGATGAGAAGAGGGGTGGCTCGGGTGAAGAGATAAGGGCCGGAATCGGCTTGTGGAGGAATTTTGAAGGCTCGGGAGATGAGATGGAATTTTAGGAAGGATGAGGTCGAACGATTCAAACAGTTGAGCGATCAAAGTGTTTGAATCGGTAGACCTTGGATGCTCTCTGATGTGACTCACCGATCGGGCACTCAAGGGTTGACGGAATTTGGCCGGATATGACTCACCGGAAGAAAAGTCATCGGAAAGAGCTTCAACCAAAAGGGTTTGAAGGTGCTAAGCACAATTCTATTAAAATTCTCTCTACCCTCGAAGTGAAGGTTGATACATTATTTAATGAACGAAAAATAAAAACGAGAGGGAAGAGTTTTCGACCCTTAGATTGTATGCACGCTCGAGATTAGCTCGGGAGGGGTCTTCATGGACTTGGAGTTGACCAAAGTTTGATCCGTTAAGTCTTTGCGCATCTGAATTTGAAGCATGAGCGAGGAAGACTCTTCGTTGACCGAGAGGTGGCTCCAGGTGGGCTAGCTCCGAACATGTGAAGATTGGCTCGGGCCAAATTGGATAAGAAGTCTTTAAAAAGCTCTCGGTGGCTTATCTTGGCTGTCACATGGTCTGGATCCTCAGTTGGTCGGCAATGGCTCGTAAGTGTGCGCGGGCTTGTTCAAAATGGTGGCCGAGTGGATAATGTTCCAGAAATCGGGGGATTCTCTCGGGCCATTTTGAATTGGAGATCTTGCTTGACCCTTAGTTGACTTGAGGAGAGGCGTGCGCGATGTCATTTGAATTTAAATCATCGGATGGCTGATGATGACTCGTGGGCGTGCGCGGTTCGTTCAAATTGTTGACCGGGGTTTACCATCTTCCGTGCACTTCGGGATTTGCTAGAGCCAAATTCAAACACAGCTCCTAGATGGCTTAATGTCATCCAGATACATGCGCGCATGGACCATATTTGAAAGAAGATCTTCGGCGGTTGCTGATGGTCAAGGAGCGCGTGCGGCTTGTTCAAATTTACGACCAAAGTTGACCTTATCTTGGCCTTCATCGGATCTGCGCGGGCCATCTTGATTTTAAACCTCTGGAAGAACCTTGGCTGATGGGGAGGGAAGATTCATGGCTGAATTTTGACGAAGATCTTTTCGTTTCCGCCAATGGCTCGGTGGTGTGCGCGGCAACTTCAAAAATGCCGACTGGGCGTTGACCTATCTCAGACAATGAGGGATCCGCGCGGGCCAATTTGAAATGCGGTTGTCGGGTATTCCTCCATGAATCTGGACATTCTGAACTTGGTCTCCTTTGATTGAAAATCTCGGATTTTCTGCTGGTGGTTCGGTGAACAATCTTCGGGCGTGCGCGGGCGCATTCAAATGTTGGCTGGTTGAGCTTTTCTCCGACTATCACGGGATATGTCCGTGCTATTTGGAAAAGGGGTTCTCTGATCGTCATGGGCTGTCCGAAAGTAGACAGTGGCACGATCAATTCGGCTGCAAAGCCTCGATTGACCGTGGATGTCTTTATGTTGGCGCCGCGAGTGTCCATGCTTCGGACACCGAATAATCCTCGTGTGCTAATCTGAAACTTGTCCTTTCCTTGACCAAATAATTGGTTTTCTTGAGATTTGAAGTCAAGTTGCCGATGGGTTTTGGTCAAGGTCTCCTAGTTGACCGATGGAGGACCGTGGTTTGACCATGTTGCGGCTACGGTGGGCCTCCTTCGGTGGACTTTGTGTTCTTCTTCTTTGGGCTTCCTTCTCTTCCTTCTTTAAGTCTTATTTGCCGAATAAAAACAAATGTGGTCGAGCTCGGCATTGGGTGGACCGATGAGTTGGTTCTCGTGGGATAAACACGGGATCCGAGAGGATCGGGCCGTGCGTTCTCTAACGTCGGCCACTTATTTTCTATGGGCCGAGATTCATTTTCTCTCACGTCGGCCACTTATTTCCTATGGGCCAAGATTCTAATGAATCTCGGCCATGTCGACGGTCTTTAGTCCGCTGGTCGTCGAGGGATGGTCGATAGGTGGGTCGGTGGACGCTTCGGAGCCGGGAATGGCCAAACACCAAGTGATGGATTGCTTGAGTCGTTCCCGATCATATTCAGAAGGAGTTTCCGAGGTCAATTTACCTGCAAAACGAGCAACTATGTTAGTAAAATCATTCGGGCTCGTCGGGGCTAGATCCATGATGTGCTCCGGTTGCACATCACGGCCAAGGTTTGGCTTTTGGCCTTTTTACATACCGTGCATCGCTCCACAAAGTGGTGCACGTCTATAAAAAGATGAGGCCAATAAAAGTGCTTCTTGAGCATCTCCCAAGTCTTCTTTTCACCAAAGTGTCCCGCAAGGCCGCCTCCATGAGCCTTGGTAATGAGAGACTCACGAATGCTTCCTCTAGGGATGCATATCCGTCCTCCTCGGAAAAGGTATCCATTGGTCACATGGTAGCCCGTTAAATCACCATTGACCGTGGCCTCAAAGCGTGGGCCAAAATTTGGGTCATCTTTATATCCAAGTTTCATCCAATCAAAACCGAAAAATCTAACCTTTAATTCGGTAAAGAGGGCGCTCCTTCGGGATAAAGCGTCGGCCACTACGTTCGTGTCCCCCTTTTTGTACTTGATGATGTATGGATACTTCTCGAGAAACTCAATCCACTTGGCATGTTTTCGGTTAAGCTTCCCTTGGCTCTTGATGAATTTTAGAGCTTGGTGGTCCGAGTGGATGATGAACTCTTTTGGCAACAAATAATGTTGCCACACTCTGATGGCTCGTATCAAGGAATAGAGTTCCTTGTCATATGTAGAGTAGTTAAGAAACGCACCTTTGAGTTTCTCGCTAAAGTAAGCAATCGGGCGGCCCTCTTGCATCAATACCGCTTCAATGCCCGTTCTCGAGGCATCGCACTCCACTTTGAAGGCCTTGGTGAAATCCGGAAGGGTAAGGACGGGTGCTTCGCAAAGCCGGGTCTTGATGTGGTCAAAACTATCTTGACAAAGTTTGGACCACGTAAATTCCTTCCCTTTCTTTGTTAGCTCGGTTAAGGGTGCCATAATAGTGCTAAATCTCTTAATAAATCGCCGTTAGAAATTGGCGAGTCCATGGAAGCTTCGGACGCCCGAGACGCCCTTTGGTGTTGGCCATTCTCGGATGGCCGTGATCTTTGCGTCGTCCACCTCGACACCGTCCTCGGACAGCACAAAGCCGAGGAAGTGTCTGCGCCGTTGAGCGAAGGCGCACTTCTTTCAGTTGCCAAATAGCTTGGTCCATCGCAATATAATAAAGAGCCTTTCCAAATGGTCCAAATGGCTCGGTACGTCCGCACTATAAAAAAGAATATCATCGAAATAGACAATGATAAACTTACCCAAATATTCTCGGAGCATGTGGTTCATTAGCCGCATGAATGTTCTCGGTGAGTTGGTGAGTCCAAACGGCATGACGAGCCACTCGAGCAACCCGTACCGTGTCTTGAAGGCCATCTTCCACTCGTCGCCTTCGCGCATTCGGATTTGATGGTAGCCGCTCTTGAGATCTACCCTGGAAAATAACTTAGCACCGCTAAGTTCATCTAACAAATCATCGAGCCGTGGCATCGGGAACCGATATTTGATGGTAATATCATTGATGGCTCGGCTATCGACACACATGCGGTGGCTTCCATCCTTCTTTGGAACCAAGAGTGCCGGGACCGCACATGGGCTCAATGACTCTCGGATATAGCCCTTAGCAAGAAGTTCTTCCACTTGCCCTTGCAAGATCTTGCTTTCTTCCGGGTTGAGGCGGTAAGGTTGTCGGTTAGGTAGCATGGCTTCCGGTTGGAGATTGATATGGTGCTCAATACCACGGAGCGGTTGAACACCATGGGGTAGGTCATCCGGGAACACGTCTCGGTATTGGTCGAGTAGAGGCCAAACCATCTCGGGAATAACCTCTTCTTCATTATCTTCATGCTCTCAGTGTAAGAGCATGATGATCGGACCCTCTTGTCTCACCGTTCACCTCAATTCTTTTCGGCCCATAAAAAAGGTCGCTTTGGCCAATGCCTCTTTTCTATCGACTTCATCCTTAGAAATTTTCTCCGGAGTCAAAGAAGCCAATATGATGTTGCGCCCGTTCCATTTGAACGAGTATTGGTTGGATCGGCCGTGGTGTAGCGCATCTCGGTCAAATTGCCATGACCGGCCAAGCAACAAGTGCGTGGCGCTCATCGGCACCACATCACATAGGACCGTGTCCTTGTATTTACCGATCACAAAGTCTATCCGGGTTTGTTTGGTGACCCGGACGTCCTCTCGGTCGGTAAGCCATCGTAGCTTGTACGGCATTGGGTGCTCGGTCGTGGCTAGCATGAGCTTCATGACAAGGTCAAGTGACGCGACGTTAGTGCAACTACCGCCATCAATAATCAACGAACATACCTTGCTCTTGATTAAGCATCGGCTATGGAAAATATTTTCCTGTTGATACATTTCTTGTTGCGGTTGAGTTGAAAGGACCCGTCGGATCATCAATATTACCGATCCATCTTGGGCTTGACACAAATCGTCTTCGGCCTGGGCCGGCTCATCCGCGGCCTCCTTGGCCGGCTCATCCTCGCTCACGACCTCCTCGGTCTCCTCGAGAATGGTCATGACACGGCGATTAGGACATTGTGCGGCTATGTGTCCGTGTCCGAGACACTTGAATTTGTATTCCGGGCCGATATGGCGTGAGAGGTTTTGGGGCCGAGCGTTGGGCCACGGCTTTGCCCTTCCGCTTGAGTTGTCTCTCGACCCTTCGGAAGCCTTTGGTTGACTTTAGGCTCGGTTCAATAGGATTGACACGGTCGGCTTGGAGTCTTGACCGATGGTGTCCATGGTTGACCGAGAGGGTGCGTCGGGTGGGCGGAGCTCCGAACAAATGAAAGATTGGCTCTAGCCAATCTGGATTAGGGGCTTCTAAAGTCTCCTCGGTGGTAAACTTAACATAGCGCATGGTCTGGTTCTTCAATGGTCCGATGATGACTCGAGCGTGTCCGTGGGCACGTCCAAATGGGCCGAGCCGGTGGTCGTGCATATCCGAATATCAAGGGATCCGTGAGATTGTTGTGCAAAGTTGTTGCTTGAAGATCCTCTGATGATTCAACAGCTGGTTCACGAATTTTATACATGAGAATCCCTTGTGATTCGCTGGTGGCTTGGTGATCGGCTTTGTACGCGCGTCCGATGGATGATCTTCGGACATCTAAAAGATATGCTCGTGCTAACCTTAACCTTGATGTGCAGCAGATTAGCACATCTAGAAGCGGAAGCAAACTATTTTCTAATGAGTTTGTTGATTTTGTAGGAAGCTTGTTTTATAAAGGTTTAATCAAGAAGCCAAAGATGAAGGGCATGGTGAGCCCTAGTTGTCAAGTGGGGTTGATGCATTTCATGGGCCAACCACACTTGATGAAGGAAGAGGTGTTCAATGGTGGCACATTAAGGTGGCCCCAAATCACAAAAACATGAAGGGGAAAGCATGTTTTCCTTTTGACAACTTTGTGTAATAATTTAGTTAGTTTTATGTAATAATTAGGAGGATAATTAGTAGCTTAAATTTGTGCACATGTAATGGTACTTAGTGTACCCGTGGCATGGAAGGGTGATCAAAACATCCATGGTGATGAAAACAACATTTCTGGTTTCGGCCCAAGCTGACCTTCGAGGCTTGGGCAGCCGTTTCGACCACCTTCCGGACCTGTTTTGGACAAACGTGCTTCTACAAAAATGTGGCCCACATCGTAAGGTTTCCAGCATGAGGCAGAGAATAAACTTTGGACAACAACTGCTCAGCCAACAATCGCAATTACAGAGGCCTCCAGAAGATGGAGCGGCCCAAGAGCATCCAACCCATGGTGGCTGATCCATGGCCATGTTTGGCCCCAACGGAAAGGAAGGCTGAATTTCATCTTTGTCCTTCATGGGAGCAGCAGATAGCAGCCCATGGAAGTTGACACGCTCCAGAGGTGCGGAGGTGCCGGAAATAAGAGTGAAGATTGCAATCTGCCCGAAAGGACATGGAGTAAGGCAGAACAGGGGAGTGCAACGCTTATTTCTCCAAACGCATACAGGTTTAGGTTATAAAACTCAGCCAACTTAAACTTAAGGGCGTGGACTAAGTTTTGACCAGATTTGCAGCTTACAAGCACGTGCGGAACATTAAAAGACAAGAAGACACTTTCAGATGCACAAGCAGACAAACAGGAAGAAAAACAGTGTAGGGGTGATGGGGAACTTCTACACAACTTCCAATGAAGGGACTCTGGGATCGTGAAAATAAGCAGAATACAACTTCAATAAAAGGGGAAGACAATGCAAGTGGTTTTATAGAAAGCACACAGGTAGGCTAAGAGTTATGCTGAATAGAAAATTAATGGGCAGAATTGCCCAATTTTAGGAACTCGGGTAGGAAGCAGTGGGAAAACACAAGCATAACTTTTAAAGGGAGGTGGCTATGGCTAAACGGAATGAACCATTGATTCAGGCCATGAAAGTGGGACTCACTGCTAGAAATTTGGGGGCTTTTATCACAGAAAACAAAAATGGCACAGAATGGACGGTTGGAGTTCAAAGTCCACTCGAGAAAGTTCAAAACAGCAAACAACTCAACTAGCACAAACAAATGTAAACGCAAGTGGAAGGTAGGCTATGTGGGTTCCAAACTCGCCTTTGATCCTAAACAAGTGAGGAAGGGAGGTTGAAATATGGTTTAATAACCCTAGCAAGATCATCAACACCAAGACAAGAGAAGGTTGAGGATATTACTCACCAAAACCTTGAATTGCCGTGAGAAAGGAATGGAGATTGAGAGCACTTGGCTTCTGCAAATTTCTTCTATTCTTTTCCGCCTTACAGTAGACGTGGAGGAGGGTTTCATACTCCCTCCAAATTACACAAAAGAAATAAACAAAAATAAAAACCTAAAATTAGGGCAAATGAGTGGCTAATGTAGGTGTTAGGTGGGAAAAGGGCCCCACCATCCACTTGCAAACCACCCAACCCCTAACTCACGTCCAACTACAATGCAAACACAAAGGAACTTGGATTGGTTCAAACCGAACAAAAATCCAACAAGAATGGTTCAAACCAAACCATCCCTTAGGCCAAACTTCAAACCCTATAATAAATACATTATTACACGTATCTCAAACAAGAAAATATCTCCAAGTTGACAGGTAAACCTTCAAAGCTGGATCACCCTTGTTCTTGAATTATTGGGCTCCAAACCGTGCTCAAAATGAAGGAGGCTTTAACTCCGGTTTGGTCCATCACTTGACGAGTTGTCGATGGACAGTTGGATAAGGTCACTTGCTTCCTTCTTGGACCAAGGTGGAGCAGCTGCTGCTTCTTGGGCTGGACAAAGATGCAATTGGTCTTCCTTCTCTTTTGGGGCCAAACATGGCCATGGATCGGACTCCATGGGTTCGATGCTCTCGGGCCGCTACCTGTTCTGGAGGCCTCTGTAATGGCGATTGTTGACCGGGTAATCTTTGTCCAAAATTGATGATCTGCCCGATGATGGAAACCTTAGGATGTTGGCCACATTTTTGTAGAAGCATGCTTGGCCAAATCAGGTCTGGAAGGGGTTCGAAATAGCTGCACAACCCCCGGAGTTCATCCTGGGCCGAAACCAAAAATGGTGCTATCATCACCTAGGATGGTTGGATCATCCTTTTCATGTTGGCACCTACAAAATTAGCACATTTGTTAGACAAAATATTGACTCGGCCTTGGCTTAGAAACCCGAGACCAAGTCCATGGTGCTAGAGCCTTCCGCTTCTAGATGTGCTAATCCGTGGCACATCAGAAGTGCCCAACCATTAGCCCAAAAGATACAAGTGTTCAAGTCCATTTGATTATGGACATTCCATCATCGGTTTGGCCCATCTATTAGGTTTTTGGTTTTTCGTGAAAACCATGCAAGCTCCTTACTCTTTTTTTTTGTTGTAAGTTAATTACGTGGCTGCAAGTGGGAGATCCTTAGGAAGCCTTAGGGGATGGGTTTTACCTTCCCTTAGTGACCATCACTCTTGTTGGTGATGAAAGTCAAGGGTGGGCCCCATTTACCATACCTTGTTGTTGGTTTAGCACTTAGGATTATAGGTGATAATCATATGCCTTTTGTAGCTCGTGGGAAGGAGGGTTTTACCCTTCCTTTCTCAGCATTTACATATTAGAAAATGTTGAATGTTGAAGCTTGAAGCTCTCCCATTTTCTCTCACGGCAAAGCAATTCAAAGGTGAGTAATATCCTTTGATTTTTGGTTTGTAACGGTGTTGGTGTCTTAGCTAGAGTCACTAAGCCTTATTCCAACCTCCCTTCCTCACTTTTTTAGGATCAAAGGTGAGTTTGGAAACCCCATAGCTCTCATCCCGTTGTTGTTTGCAATTGTGATTGTTTGAGTGTTGTTTGCTGCCCTTGTCATCTACCCAAGTGGTTTTAGTGCAACAAAAGTCCACTCCGTGTCATTTTCTGTTTCCCGTGAACAAAAGCCCTAAATTTTTGGCTGTGAGTTCCACTTTCCTGTCCTGAAACTTCTGTTGTTCTATTTTATCCACAGGCCCTCCCCATCAAAGTTGTGCATGTGTTTTTCCACTGCCTCCTACCCGAATTCCTGAAATCGGGTAATTCTGTCCATCAATTTTCAATCTCTCATATCTTTTAATCTAACCGTGCCTTTTCCCTCAAACCACTTGCATTTTCTTCCCCTTTCATTGGAGTTAGTTTCTCCCAATTTCCACCTTCCCAGATTTCCTATATTAGAAGTTTTGCAGTAGTCTTTCCATATCCCCTGCATTGTTTTCTTGTTTGTGTTTGTTTTGTACAACCAAAAGTATCCCCGTGCCATTTTAATATTCCCGCGCGACTACGATCGATCCGAAGAAGATTATGATTACGATCCCGATCAATATTCAGATCATGATGATGAATGGAAGCTTCCTAAGGTACATCTACCATCTTTTAATGGAGCCTCCAATGGAGAAAAGTACTTGAATTGGATTGAAAAGGTCGACAATATTTTTGACCTTTACAATTATTCCGAGAGACTTAAGGTCCAATTAGCCTCTTTGGAGCTCACGGATTATGCATCTCTTTGGTGGAATAGTCTTCGTACACAACGACAGAGAGATCACGAAGATGAAATTAATTCGTGGCGCTTGATGAAAGAATTGATGCGGAAATGGTTCGTACCGAACCATTACCGCCAAAATTTATTTTTACAACTCCAAGGACTTCGACAAGGTAATTCTAGCGTTGATGATTACCTTACGGATTTTGAGACACTACGGATTCGGTGTGATTTAGCCGAACCCGTAGAACAAGTTATGGCACGGTTCACTAGAGGCCTACGCTATGAAATTGGAGATGTGGTTGAATTGCAGCCCGTAGAGTCGTTTGATGCACTCATTCAAATGGCACTAAGGGTCGAGAGGCAACTCAAAAGAAAGGGGAAGGCGATCGCTCAACGTCCCGCCCCAAAGCCAACCACACCTTATCGGCCCGCGCCACAGATCGACGATCGGGCGCCAGCGCTGAAACCATGGGCCCCAAAACCGGCCACGGATGCTAAGCCATCGGACACTCTAGCCGATCCACAAAGGGCTCGAGAAATCTGATGTTTCAAGTGTCTCGGACGCAGACATATGGCCGCGCAATGTGCAATTAAGCGCGTCATGACCGTCCTTGAAGATACCGAGGAGGTCGTGAGCGAAGATGAGACACCGCCCGTCGAGGCCGAGGAGGATCCGGCCCCGACCGAAGAAGAAGTTTTCCGAGCATTTGAAGGGCAAAATATGTTTATGGTGCGAAGAGTTCTTTCTACGCAACCACGGCCAGAAGAATTACAATGGGAGACGTTATTTCATAGTCGTTGCTTGATCAAGGACAAAATTTGTTCGGTGATCATCGATGGCGGGAGCTGCACGAACGTCGCGTCCCGCGAGCTGACCGAGCGGCTGGCGCTGCCCACGACCGCACACCCGACGCCCTACAAGTTACGCTGGATCACCGACCGTGAAGATGTCCGGGTAAGTAAACAAGCTCGGGTAGCCTTTACGTGGTGCCGATGAGCGCCACCCACTTACTACTCGGCCGACCATGGCAATTCGACCGACGCGTTATGCACAACGGCTTCACCAACCATTATTCCTTCAAGATGGATGGACGAAGCATCAATTTGGCTCCCATGAACCCAGAGCAAATTGCCAAGGACGAGGCCAACCGAAAAGAGGCCAAGGCCAAGACGACCCTTTTCATGGGCCGAAAGGAATTGGCACGCACCCTCGGACACGGAGGCCCAATTATCGTGCTCTTACACCGAGAGCCCAATGGACATGATGAAGAGATCATCCCCGAGGCCGTGCAACCCTTACTTGGCCGATTCAAGGATGTGTTCCCGGACGAGCTACCGCCGTTCTGAGGGATCGAGCACCACATCGACCTACAACCGGGCGCCACCTTGCCAAACTGACCACCATACCGACTCAATCCCGAGGAGAGCAAAATTTTGCAAGACCAAGTTCAAGAACTCCTCACTAAGGGCTACATCCGAGAGTCCTTGAGCCCATGTGCGGTCCCGGCCCTCCTAGTGCCAAAGAAAGATGGAAGTCATCGGATGTGCGTGGATAGCCGAGCCATCAACGATATTACTATCAAATATCGGTTTCCCATGCCACGGCTCGATGACTTACTCGAAGAACTTAGCGGAGCGGCCATATTTTCCCAGGTAGATCTTAAATCCGGCTATCACCAAATCCGGATGCGCGAAGGTGACGAGTGGAAGACGGCCTTCAAGACCCGGTATAGACTTTTTGAATGGTTAGTTATGCCATTCGGCCTTACTAATGCCCCGAGCAATTTTATGCGGCTTATGAACCATGTGCTCCGAGAATTCCTTGGTAAGTTTATTATCGTTTATTTCGATGATATACTTGTTTATAGCATGGATATGCCGAGCCACCTTGACCACTTGGAGCGGCTATTCATCACCCTCCGGCGCACGAAGCTCTACGGTAACCGCAAGAAGTGTTCCTTCGCCCAAAGCCGTATACACTTTCTCGGCTTTGTGTTATCCACGAAAGGTGTCGAAGTGGACTCCGAGAAAATCAAGGCCATCCGAGATTGGCCCATCCCGAAGAATTTCTTGGATATTCGGAGCTTCCATGGGCTTGCAAATTTCTACCTGCGTTTTATTAAGGGCTTTAGCACTATTGTGGCCCCTTTGACCGAGCTTACAAAGAAGAGCCGAGAATTTGAGTGGACCCGGCCTTGTCAAACAATTTTTGACACCATCAAGGCCCGGCTTTGCGAAGCACCCGTGCTAACCCTTCCGGACTTTAACAAAGTATTTGAGATCGAGTGTGACACCTCCAGAACGGGTATTGGAGCGGTCTTGATGCAAGAGGGCCGCCCGATAGCCTACTTTAGCGAAAAGCTCAAGAACACAACCCTTAATTACTCGACCTATGACAAGGAGCTCTATGCCTTGATCCGAGCCATTGAAGTGTGGCAACATTACTTGATGCCTCGGGAGTTTATCATTCACACCGACCATCAAGCCCTCAAATTTATTAAGGCGCAAGGCAAATTAAACCGAAGGCGTGCGAAGTGGATCAAAGTTTTGGAGAAGTACCCCTATATCATGAAGTACAAAAAGGGTGACACTAACGTGGTGGCCGATGCACTATCACGAAGGAGCATCCTTTTCACCGAACTTCGGGTACGTTTCTTCGGTTTAGATTGGTTGAAGAATTGTTATGCGGGTGATCCCGATTTTGGTTCACGATTTGAGTTAGCCGCCAAGGGTGAATTGGTTGGCTATCACGTGAATGATGGTTATTTGTTCCGAGGAGGACGAATTTGCATCCCGAAAGGAAGCATCCGAGAGTCTCTCGTTATCGAGGCTCACGGAGGCGGTCTTGCGGGACACTTTGGCAAAAAGAAGACTTGGGAGATTGTAACATCCCTCATTTTAACATAAAATTTTTCATTTT
>QAOC01027280.1:7696-23863 GCA_003255005.1 Begonia fuchsioides | reverse complement strand
AGAAAACTAACGTATGTTGACTTACGTGGACAAAATAGAAGGCATTCACTGTTTGAACAGTGATTAGGTCGACATAAACCTATATGTGTCGACATAACTTAGCATAATATGTCGACTGCTTATTCATGCGGTCGACTGAATCATTTACAAAGAGTTATTTTGTGTCGACCGGTTGATAATATGTCGACCGGTGCTCTCCCAGTTTCCATCTACTAACTCGTAACATTCATAACTTTGTCTACAAAGGTTCAATTTGAGTGATTCAAACGGCTATGAATTTCTCTAAAAGCCTAGTTTAACTCTTATGAAGGTTATAAACTCAAATTCGTTCGAAAATATGACCGAATCTCAAAAACACTAACCTTGCATACAATCAACTGATTTTCTAACATTCTACTTGAAATCCTCTATTTTTATCCATCAATCCAACCAACATCATCCTTTTATCATTATTAAACCTACAAGAACTTTAAAGGATATGAAAATACCTTGAGCTTCAGTCTTCACGAAATATCAAAGCTCTTCACTTCACTTCTCTTGAAGCACTCACTTTCTCACTCCTTTTTTCCTCACAAAACTCTTTCTCTATCTCAATCTCACCCTCCTTTGATTTAGAGCACGAAACCTAGGGAGAAATAGAGGGAGGAAGATCGTGGCTGGGAGGGAAAATGCCAGCCAAGACCCACTTAAAGCCCTTTATCAATTAAAATCAATTTTCCTTTTGTGTCCACCAATCAGAATTCTGCTGATTTTGCTGACTTTTCAACTTATGTCGACATAAGTTCAACTTATGTCGACATAATGAATTCCCAAAAGTTATTCTATGTCGACCGCTCTTCTATTGTGTCGACCGAAAGTATTCCCGAGGGTTATTTGTGTCGACCGGGGTATTGTCGTAGTTGGACTGGTCACTTAAAACTTTTATAACTTTTGTTATACAATTTAGATTTCTATAATTCAAACGCCATTATTTTTCTTATTGAATCTAGTTCAACTTTTTAGAATACATAAACTTTAAATTCTGAGTTTAACATAATAAAAAATACGAAGTACCAAACATCGTTCAAAATCCATAATTCTATAGTCCGGTTTTTGCTTCACCAACTTCGAATAAATATAACTTTCTCTCAGAAAGTTCAATAGAAATGATCTACCTATCGATCTTCTTATCTCGACGTCTAGTACAACTTTGTAGAAGAAGACTTTGCCATTTATGCTCTTCTAAGGCACGTTATGATTGAAACACAGAAACTACTATGTTACCAACTTCCAACCCAACATATATTACCCACCATTTGGTTCTAAGATCTATAACTTTCTCTATACCTTTCCAATTCAAGAAATTATTATTGCTGTAGTTTCATCTACTAGTCTAGTAAATTTCATTAGAAGAAATTGACTCCATGTAATGACCCTAAAACCTCGGAATTAGGTAAACACTAAAATTGTTTCTAATTCATCTCCATATTCATCTTTTCTTAGTACATTTCATACCTTAAGCATAAAACATTATATTTAAAAAAAGTGGGGTGTGTTACATTTAAACCCCAAACCCCCTTCATTTTTTTGCCGACAGCATAAATCCCAAGCAATGTTTGAATATTTTTACCCCATAGAAAAGTTCTGCACATTTGCATAATTTTCTGCTGAACAGCAGCTGGGAGGTAAAAAACAGTCATCCAAAAACATTCAACAACTTGAATGACACTTTTAAAAAGCTCTGCACGACCTGCATAGGTTAGTGATTTTGCACTCCAAATATCAAGGTATAACCTGATTTTATTGAAGAGACAATCGTAATTATTCTAGTTTAGTTTATGCGGAGAAAGAGGGATAACTAAATAATGAAAAGGCATGGAACCCACCTCGAGGCCGGAGAGGCTTTTTATTTCTCGTCAGAGATCATCCGAAGCTCTAGCAAGATAGAAGCTTGATTTAAGAACATTTAGGGAGAGGCCCGAGGCTTCGCTGAATTCATATGCACATGAGAGAATTTCCTTTATTGAGATGAGGTCACCTCTAGAAAGGAGAATCAAGTCATCGGCAAAAGCAATGTGAGTGATACCAAGGGGCTCGCAAGCTGGATGGAAATTATAATCAGAGGAAGGGAGCTTTGATCGTATAATCCTGGAGAGATATTCCAGGCAAATTACAAATAAATATGGAGATAGGGGGTCGCCTTGCCTAAGACCACACTTGCCATTGAAGAAACCGTGCATTTTACCATTTAGAGAGATGGAAAATGTGGCTGTGGAGATGCACTCCATGATCCAGTTAACAAATATAGGCAGATAGCCTAGTTTTAAAAGGATAGAATTTAGAAAGGACCATGAGATGGTGTCAAAAGCCTTCCAAAGGTCGATCTTTAAGAAACATCTTGGAGAAGCTTTTTTGTATTGTACTTTTGGATTAACTCCTGCGTGAGATGGATATTCTCAATCATAGATCTCCCTTTTACAAAAGCTGATTGGGCTTGATCAATGATCGTACATAAGGAGTCTAAGAGCCTATTTGCCAAAAAAATTTAGATTACTTTGTAGACAACGTTAAAACAAGTAATGGGCCTATAATCCTTTGTGGGCATTACTGGACTTGGGGATAAGAGCAATAATCCCATGATTGAATTGTTTTAATAGGCAACCCGAACGAAAGAAATCTTTTACAGTATAAGTAAAATATTCTCCAATGATATCCCAAGCATCAATAAAGAGTTTTGAGGAATAGCCATCCGGGCCAGGGGCCTTATCAATGGCAATACTATATAGGGCATCCAAAATTTCCTTGGAAGATATTTCTTTTACAAGGGATGAGCTGCATTCAGATAATATTTTAGGACCCGAGTTTAAGTAGCTTTCTTTTAGCCGAGATACTGGATGAGAGACCCCAAGGATATGATTGAAATAGTTAATCAATTCCGCCGGGATTTGATCAAGAGAAGTCGTCACAGAACCGTCATCTCTAGCCAGGGATGCAATGAAATTTTTCTTTGCAATCCTACGGGCCAAGGCATGAAAAAATTTGGTTGGTTTATCGGCCAGGAGAAGGAGCTTGGTTTTGGCTTTTTGATGGCAGAAAACACGGTGGGCATTTCCAAGAAAAGAGAGCTTTTGCGGAAGGATGGAGAGATTTTCCGAGGAAGGGGGATTGGGGGAGGCTGAGAGGAAAGAAGTTTGGGCTTTTTTAAGATCATCTTTAGCCATAGATACTCTATTGGAGATGTGCATGAAGTGCTTTTTTTTTTAGATCCGAGAGCTTGGGCTTAAGGAGTTTGACTTTGGATGCAAGGACAAATTGCTTTGAGCCATTAATTTTGGAAATCCAGTGAGAAGATATAATCTGCCAAAAATCTTTGTGTGAGGTCCACATGTTAAAAAATTTCTAGGGAAGTTTCCGGGGAGGTGGGAGGGATTGAAGGGAGACAACACAAGGGGAATGGTCCGAAAGCTCGGGGGGAGGAAAATGGCAGAAGCATGAGGACATTGATGAATCCAATGGCTGTTTACAAGAGCCCTGTAAATCTTTGAAGAGACAGAACCATTTGACAAAGTGAAATAGCTACCGGCAGAATTGAGGTCCTGAAGACCAAGAGAAATACAACATTCTCTTAAGCCTTTAGTTTCTCTAATGGATACCCTGGAACTGCTTCTTCGCTCCTCAAGGGACAAAATTGCATTGAAATCCCCCATAAGAATCCACGAAGAGAAAATATAAACAATAAGGAACTTGCAAGATTAAACAAGAACTCTGCTAGAAACCCAGGAGAGAAAATATATCGATAATACCAAACAGACTCCAGAAAATAGAGACACGTGGCAGCTCATGAATGGAGTAACGTCTGGAGGCCAACGGGGGAAGGGCCAGACGCAGGAAGCACCGCAAGAGCAAAAAAAAATAGCCGGATTTTAGAGACGAAAAATCCGGATTATAATCTATAACTTTCTGCCGATGAAGATGGGCAATAATCTGAAACAATTCATAAACCTTAATCTTGGTGTAATAAAAAAAATAATCTGTTGAGCTTGAGAGGTCCCGCGGGGAAACCCTGGGGTTGAAACGCCGATAAACTCAGCCGGAGAAACCCAGGATAGAATAATACTTGGAATCAACCCGCATGCAGAAAACTTCGAATAGATAAACAATAAGGAACTTGCTAGATAAAACAAGAACTCTGCTAGAAACCCAGGAGAGAAAATATACCAATAATACCAAACAGAGAGAAATCCTCAATAAGAAGCTTGCTGGAACAACAATAACGAGACCAAATTGAAGCTCAAAATAATAATAAGGATAAACCGGGAAATTCAGCCGGAGAAATGCCAGAAAACCAGAAATCAGCCGATGAAAGTTCTAAAACCCGCGGATTATAGAACTCTCCAAACCCGAAAAATCACCCGCAGGGAAAGTGAAGATAATCCAGAGGAGAAGTCCACAAAACAATGGAATCAGAATACCTGGAACTAACCTGGAAAAAACCCGCATGCAGAAAACTTCGAATAGATAAAATAGTTCTCAGCTCGTTTTTCCAACCTCTTTCGGGAGGAAAGAAAACATTGAGGGGGAGGGAAATGCAACACTAAAACATGTGGAGAAGGGAACTACAGCAATGACGCCAAGAATAGAGCAAGAAATCTCGGTAAGGAAGGCACACTAACATCAAGGAAATGGAGAGACTAGAAGGAATCGCCAAATTGCCTTGGGGAGAGAATTGTCCTAACCAACCTACTGCGAGCTCTTTCTTTTTTTTTTATGAGTAAAATATATATTGACAAGAAACATTTACATGTCAGAACCCGAGAGGGTGGCAAAGAGAGGGGGCAATAGCCCAAACTAAACGCCGACCCCCCGATTACAAAAGAGAAAGGCACAAAAGAAAGATCTCAAAATGTCCAAGAAAGCTTGCCCTAGGACAGCTTGAGATCTGCCCTGCCGCTATGCGGAGACCCCGAACCTTGACACCTAAGAAGGGTCCAACCAGCTAAGCTCTTCCGGAAATAACCAGTAGATTTTCTTGTAAACTTGCCTCTCAATATGTCTTGCAATCCGCTCAGGGGAGGCAAGAGCATTCTCATATTTCCAGGGATTCTGAGCCGCCCATATGTAATATATGGAGATGGCCAGAAGCATTTGTAAGACACGAGAATCTCTGTGGAGCTTGAGCTTGTTGACTTGATGATCCACTTAATAGCGCTTGCAATAAAAGATAGGTGCTTTAAGATGCCAAAGTTCCGCCGGCAGGAAGACCATACTTCCTTTGTAGCCGAGCATTCAAAAAATAGGTGGAGGCCTGAGGTGCAACCGAGGCACGTAATGGACCTAACCCCGAGGAGCACGCCCAATTTCACTAACTTTTGTGCTCCTTTTGTAGGAAGCTTACCCTCGAAAACAATGTCCGAGGAAAGTCACGAGTGGTCAAGAGTTTTGCTCGGTTTGCGTCCGAACATCCCCGATCACGACACGCCCGACCGAAACTTACCCGGGATTCTTGCCTGTGACACGCCCGGGCCTCTCAACCACGATACGCTCAGCACCCAGCGGGCACCCTACGATCACAACCCTATGACCAAAGGAGGTACGGTCGTCGGCCTTGCCGAAGTCCTCTAGGGCTTTGGCCCGATGGAATAAGTCACCGACATGGGAGAACGCCCCGTCCAATTCTCATGGATCGAGTGCTCACCCATAGGCCTAGTTTCGGTCACATTTAGTTTATTTTATTAGTCAACAATTATCCTTAGAGAAGGAAGAGAAAAGCAGCCCAAAGAAGAGGAACGCAGATCCCATAGGTGATGGCCCACAAAGGACCGCTACCGCAAAACCTTGACCGACCCGAGGTCAAGCCTTGGCCCACCTTCGGCCCACTAGAAGACCTTGACCAAATTCCATCGGCCACTTTACTTAAATCTTTAAGTATTTTGGTTATTTGGTCAAGGAAAAGACAAGGTTTGAATTTGACACGGACAAATCTCAAGATGTCAGGAAAGGATCCACTGGGAGCTCGTGCAAGACCGTTCACCAACAATCGGCGAGCCACAAGGGATTTTCATCCATAAAATTCGTGATCAAGCTGTCAAATCATCAGCATATCCTCTAGCAACAGCTTTGCAAAACAGCCGCGAGGATCCCTTGAGACTCGGATATGATCAACCACCGGTTCGGTCTTTTTCATATGCGCCCGCGCACACTCATGAACCATTGCCGGACAACCGAGGAACCAGACCACGTGACACTTCATGCTGACTACCGAGAGCATTTAAAAGCCCCTTATTCGAAATGGCCCGAGCTAATCTCTCATGGTTCAAAGCTTATTACACCCTGTGCCACCTCTCGGACAACCACGGTCACTCTCGGTCAAGACTCAAAGTCAACCGTGCAAATCTTATTGAACCGAACCTAAAGTCAACCAAAGATCTTCCCAAAGCTAATCCGAGGCGTTCAAGTCATCTATGGGCTTACATTATCTTTCTTATCTTTTTACGTTTTTAGTATTTAAGTGTATCACCCTTACACTTTAATGGTAGAGAGAATTTTTAGTAAAAATTGTGCATTGCACCTTCTTCCTAACCAGTCGAAGCTCCTTCTGACATTCCTTCTCCGGTGAGTCATATCCGGCCGAGTGTGTCAACCCTCTAATGTACGATCGGTGAGTCATATCCGAGTATGGGTGAGGTCTACCGAGATGAACACTTGGATTGCTCAAGTGTTCGAATTGTCCATCCATCTTAACCCCAAAACTCTCAAGAGTCCATCCCCTCCACCGAGCGATCAACCTTTTCCTCCACAAGTCCGATTTCACCCATATTTCCATCTCCCGAGCCATTCCCATATTTCACCGAGCCATCTCCACTTTTATTCGACCAATCCTAATTATTTCCATCATCATTCGCTTTCGCAACCCAATTCCACAATTTGCACGAGCCAAATTCAAGCCCTGCGTGCGCGCATTCTTCCGATAAAGGTGCGCTGACCAGCTAGGAAGGCACATCAGAGCCAAATTCTTTAAAAATGGTGCAGAAAAGGAAATTGTTGCTTGGAAAAAGAGTGCTTAGGCACAAGGGGGAATCCTGTCCAGGAAAGCAAGCCATAAAGAAAAAGAGTGCTTAGGCACATTGTGGTTGCTCCAAATGACCCGAAATACCGGCTTTTGAGGGGCCACCGGCCTAAAGAAGTTATAAACTTCCGACAAGCCACCCATGGAATTTGCCGCTTTCCACTTTTCCAGGGTTGCTTCCGCTAGAGTGACCGAGCCAAGTTTTGAAACAAGGCCATCTCTTATGCTTAAAATCTTTTTAATAAGCAGAGATGCTCTATATCCGGATTTCCAGGTCCAAAAATCTGCATGATTCATATAAATCTGATGGATCCATCGGACACAAAGAGACTCCTTTTTAGCATGGATATTCCAAAGGACCTTGGAGAGGAGAGCGCAGTTCCAGGCTTCAAGGCCTCGAAATCCCAGGCCACCTTTGCTTTTGGGAAGGCAACATTGTCTCCAAGAGACTTTGGCGGCCGAGCTACCCCATAAAAAAGTCCTGCAGATTTGGGTTACTTTGATTCTGATGGATGATGGCAAGTTCAGAATTGAGAGCCAAAAACACTCGGTGCCTTGCAGAGTAGACTTTATTAGTTCTGCTCGCCCGGAAAAAAAGAGGGAACTCGGATTCCATGAATCAGTAGTAGCCTTAAGCTTCACAATGAGCTGATCATACTAAAAACTCTGTAGCCTATTTGGGGACAGGGGAATCCCCAAGTATCGGAAGGGGAAAGAGCCAGCTTTGATTCACGAGAAGCAAAGGATTTCTCTGAGATCTGCTTCACTAATGCCTGTTGAGTAGAACCTAGTCTTGCGGGGACTAATGAGATCAGCTTTCAAAGACTTACCAAACTCATCAAGGCAGTGAAGGATTGCTCTGACTAAAACAATATCCCCACGGGCCAAAAGGATGAGATCATCTGTGAAAGCTATGTGAGACATGCTCGCTTTGTCACACAAAGGGTGATAGTTAAACCAAGACCCTGGCAGCATCTTCTTGGTAAGCCTTGAAAAATATTCCAAGCAGATTGCAAAGAGGAAAGGAGAAAGGGGGTCTCCTTGCCTTAGCCCCTTTGCACCTCAAAATATCCCATGGAGCTTCCCATTTAGCGAAATAGAATATGAGGCCGATGAAACACACTCCATGATCCAGGCCACAAACCTCGGGGGGAAGCCAAGGGCGCAGAGCATGTTGTCAAGAAATGGCCATGAGATAGAGTCAAACGCTTTGGCGAGGTCAACTTTAACAAAGCACCTAGGAGATGCTTTCTTAATGTTGTACTTCCTGATAACCTCTTGTAGAAGATGGATATTCTCCACCATGCTTCTGCCTTTAACAAAAGCCGCTTGAGCCGGATCGATTATATTGCCCAGGGTAGCATTGAGGCGGCTGGCCAGGATCTTAGCAATGAGCTTATAAAAGACATTGCAGCACGAGACCGGCCTAAATTTGTTGGGGAAATCCGCATCCTTGGACTTAGGGACCAAAGCAATTATGGAGTGACTCCATTGCTTGAGGAGACAGCCCGAAGAGAAAAATTCCTGGATAGCCAACACAAAGTCCTCTCTAGTGATCCTCCAAGAGTCTTTGAAGAACTTGGAGGAGAAACCATCAGGACCGGGCACCTTATCATTATCAATTTCGAATAGAGCAACATGGATCTCATCCGGGGAGACCCATTCAATGAGTCCTCAATGAGTCCTCAATGAGTCAGGAGAAAGCCTTTTGACCAAGGGATATCGCATCATTATCGATCGGAGAGACCAAAGAATGAGTCCCGAGGATGCCCTTGAAGTGGTTTATGAACACTTCAGCAACTTCTTCCAAGGAAATAGTGGGGGAACCGTCTGGCTTGGAGATTGAGGCAGTAAAATTTTTCCTAGCCTTCGACTTGACTCTTGAGTGAAATAACCTTGTCAGCTTGTCACTTAGCATCAGTTGCTTGCACTTAGCCTTTTGTTGGTAAAACATCTTTTCAGCACTACTAAGGCGAGACAACGAGTCCCTAAGGCTACAAAGGGTGCTTGGCTGGATATCCGAGCCACAAGAAAGAAACTCAGATTAGGCATTCAATAAATTCTCTCTTGCCAGGAAGACTCTGGATGAGATATGAGAGAAGTGCTTGAGATTCAGCTCTTTAAGCCTTAGCTTGAGAGATTTAAGTTTTTGCCGAAGAGCAAATTGCATTGTGCCAAAGACCGGGATTCGTCAACATTCCTTCGTTAAAACCTCAAAATCCTCGTGCTCCGACCACATGTTGAAATATTTCCAAGGCAACCTACCCGGGGAGATTGGGGAAATAACCTCAACAATGCACGGGGAGTGATCCGAGAAGATAGGAGGCAAGAAGGATGCAAGAGATGGCAGGAAGTCACGAGCCCAAGTATTATTGGACGTTGTATGATCCAATTTGGACCAATTGTTTTTGTTTGACCAAGTGAAGAAGGATCCCTTAGCCGGAAGGTCCGAGAGACCCAAAGCACTAGTGTAGTCCCTGAAATCATTTATCTCATGATTGGAACAAGTGGCATTGTTACACCGCTCATCCAGAGATGGGACCGCATTAAAATCACCGATGACAAGCCAAGGGAAAGCGTTGAAATTGCTACGGCTAAGTAGACTCTGGCAGAGCTGTCTTCAGTCCTTGATAGAATGCAGGCCATAAACAAAAGAAACTTTGGCCGACACCTTAAAGATGTTGCAAAAAATGTTGGATTTCCACGACATCCACCGCGATTTTTGCAGAGTTCCAAAAAATAGCGATTCTACTATTGGGGTGGGAGTCAAAATTTATTGAAAATTTCCACCTCGAGAACCACTTGGTGACAAAATCTAGAATTACTTCTGGAGCGGACTTTGTCTCGAGCAAACCAAAAAGATCAACCTTTGAACCAAGGATGAGACGACAGACCTCATCCTTCTTAAGGGGTGAGCTAAAGCCCCTTATATTCNGGGGGGGGGGGGGGGGGGGGGGGACACTTACCCCCGCTTCCAAGATTGAGATGTTGCTTGGCTTCCTTCAATCAGATTTTACCCTTCTTTCGGGAGGTAACCAGGCTGAAAGGAGTTTCAATGTGTTGGCTGGCAGGCAAGGGAGAAGAAGGATCCCTCTCTGACATAGAGCCCTGCAAGTCAGAATCCGAAGAGGCATCCAAGTCCGAGGACTTATCCTCCAGGACAAAGACCTCCTTGCCTGGGCGACTAGGCACATGACCCTCCAAAACAACTTTGGGCCGCCCGTGTTTATTCTTTTTGCTCTGAACTTTGCCCAGAGAGGGCAATAAGGCCTCAGAAGAGGATGGGGCCAGCACTTTCCCACTCTTCTCGGGAACTTTAGATTGCTTGGGGATAGTTTCTTTCAAAGGCTTTGAAATTGTGGCAGTCAGAGCTGAAGGAACTTTGGCGCGCCTCACACTCTTTTTCCCCTGACGCGAGAGAGGAGGGATCGGGAAGCCAATGATCTGATGAAGCCAATGAATTTCCAGCTGGGCAATTACTAGATGAGGGTAGTGGCTCGACCATAGCAGGAGCCTGCTGGGTGATAACTGCACGGCCAACATTTACTTTACAGGAGGAGGTGGCATGCCCGATAGTCTTACATTCAGTGCAGAATGGCGGGACCGATTCACAAACAACCTTTTGGATAATAAGGTTACCTTTGAAGTCCCTTAGCTTGAACTCTCTGACAAGGTCCTTAGAAACGTCCACCTCGACAAGCAACTGAGCAAAAGCAACTCTTTCTAGAGTTTGAGTTAGCAAATCCATCAAGATCGGATTGCCAATCTTTGAGCCAATTTTGCTGAAGATAGTGGCGCTATAGCAATCAATGGGCAGCCTTAGCAAAGTGACCCAGATGCCAAAATGAACGCCTCTGGCAACTCCTTAAGGAGGAGGAACTTGCCGTAAATGGAGTAAAGGCCTTGGGCAAGGACCTTTTTACTAAGAGCTCTTTCTTTTTTTGATGAGTAAAGTATATTAAAAAGAACATTTACATGATGTAGCCCAAGAGGGTGGCGAAGGGAGGGGACATTACCCTGCCCAGAAAACTTACCCCCAATTACAAAAGAAAGATCTCAAAATGTCCAAGAAACACTACCTTAGGACAGCTTGAGATCTGCCCGGCCGCTAAGGGGGAACCCCACATCTTGGCCCCTAATCGGGGTCCAACCAGCTAAGCTCATCCGAAAATAACCAGTAGATTTGCTTGAAGACTTGCCTCTCAATGTGACTAGCAAACCGCTCTCGGGGGCAAGAGCATTCTCATATTTTCGTGAGTTACTGGCCGCCCATATATAATATTTGGAGGTGGCCAGCAGCATTTGAAGGACTCAAGCATCTCTGCGGTGCTTGAGCTTGTTGAGCTTGATGGACCACTTGATAGCGCTTGCAATAAACGAGAGGAGCTTTGTTATTCCGAAGTTTTGCCTGATGGTAGACCAGATTTCCGTTGTGGCCGGGCACTCAAAAAATAAGTGGGGGCCTGATGTGAAACCGGAGCACATCACGGACATAGCCCCGACGAGCACGAGAGATTTTACTAACTTAGTTTCTTATTTTGCAGGAAACATTGTCTCGGAACTACCTTCCGAACATGATCGGTAACAACCTAGGTCTCGATCACATGGTGTCCAACAATCCCCGGCCACGACACGCCCGACGCACTGGTCAATGACACGGCCGGGGCTCTCGACCGCGACACGCCTGGCGCCTAGCGGGCACCTCATGTTCACGACCTGACGCCCAAAGGAGACACGGTCGTCGGCCTTGCCGAAGTCCTCTAGGGCTTTGGCCCAATGGAATAAGTGACCGACATGGGAGAACTTCGATCCAAATCCCCACGGATCAAGTGTTTGCCCATGGGCCATACTTTTTGTCACATTTACATTTTGTTATTTTCTTCAGCAATTATCCTTAGAAAATGAAGAGAAAAGCAGCCCAAAGAAGATGAACGCAGATCCCATAGGCGAAGGCCCACGAAGGACTACCTCGGCCGAACCTTGACCGACCCGCCGTCAAGCCTCGGCTCATCTTCGGCCCACTAGAAGACCTTGACCAAATTCCATCGGCAACTTTACTTAAATCTTTAAATATTTTGGTTACTTGGTCAAGGAAAGGACGAGATTCAAATTGGCACGGACATATCTCTTAAATGTCCGAAGAGGATCAACCCGGTGCTCGAGCATACCCGATCCATGGAACCACCGGCGAACCAACAGGAATCTTCATCCATAGAATCTGCCCTCAAGCTGTTAAGATCATCAGAGGATCCTCTAGTCAACAACTTTGCAAAATGCCAGTGTGGATCCCTTGATGATCGGATAGAGCAACCACCGGATCGCCACTTTGGTTAAGCCCCCGCACATCTTCGAGCCATTGACGGTCAACCGAGGAACCAAGCCACGTGACACTTTATTCTTACCACCGAGAGTATTTTAGGAGCCATAGATCCAAATTGGCCCGAGCCAAACATTCATGGTTCGAAGACTACCCACCCGACACGAGCTCTCGGTCACCAACAGGTCACCCTCGGTCAAGTATAATCTCCCTTCAAATACGATCGAACTTATCTCTAATGGATCGAACCTCCACCTGAAGAAGAAGCGTCCTTGAAGCTAATCTTAGACGTTCAGGTCATCTAAGGGTTTACATTGTCTTTCTTATCTTTTTACGTTTTTAGTATTTAAGTGTACCAAGCTTACACTTTAATGATAGAGAGAATTTTAGTAAAAATTATCCATTGCACCTTCTTCCTAACCAGTCAAAGCTCCCTCCGACATTCCTTCTCCGGTGAGTCATATCCGGCCGAGTGTGTCAACCCTCACAAGTACGATCGGGCGAGGTCTATCAAGACGAACACTTAGATTGCTCAAGTGTTCGAGTTTTCCATCCATCTACACCCAAAAACTCTCAAGAGTACATCTCATTCCCCGCACTCAGACCCAAAGAGAGTCCTTCTTAGCGTGGATATTCCAAAGGACCTTGGAGAGGTGAGCTTTGTTCCAGGCTTCAAGGTCTCAGATGCCAAGGCCACCCTCATTTTTGGGAATGCAGCATTGCCTCCAAGAGACTTTGGCAGGCGAGTTACCCAGCAAAAAGGACCTACAAATTTGAATGGCTTTGATTATGACTGACTATGGCAGGTTCAGAATCGAGAGCCAGGAACACTCAATGCCTTACAGGATAGACTTTATCAGCTCTGTTTGCCCGGCAAAAGAGAGGGAACTTAGGTTCCATTGATCAACCGAAGCTTTAAGCTTCCCAATGAGCTGATCATATTCGAAAATCCGCAACCTGGTTGGGGACAGGGGAATCCCCAAGTACCAGAAGGGAAAAGAGACAGCTTTGATTTGGGAGGAGCATAGGATTTCTTTGAGATTTGCCTCACTAATACATGTTGAGTAAAACCTAGTTTTGCGGGGGCTCATGTGGAGCCCCAAAGACTTACCAAACTCATCAAGGCAGTGAAGGATTACTCTAACCGCGACGATATCCCCACGGGCCAGAAGGATGAGATCATCAACAAAAGCAATATCAGAAATGCTCCTTTTTCGCACAGAGGGTGGAAGTTAAAACCAGACTCAGGGAGCCTCTTCTTGGTGAGCCTTGAAAAGTATTCCAAACAGATTGCAAAGAGGAAGGGAGAAAGGGGTCTCCTTGCCGTAATCCCTTTGCACCTCGGAAGAATCCGTGGAGCTTCCCATTGAGCGAAATAGAATATGAGGCCGAGGAAACACACTCCATGATCCAGGCCACAAACCTCAGGGGGGAAGCCGAGGGCACGTAGCATGCTGTCTAGAAAAGGCCAAGAGACAGAGTCAAACGCCTTTGTGAGGTCCACCTTAACAAAGCACCTAGGGGATGCTTTCTTAATGTTGTACTTCCTAATAAGTTCTTGCAAAAGATGGATATTCTCGACCATGCTTCTACCTTTGACAAAACCCGCTTGAGCCGAATCGATTATGCCGCCTAGGGTAGCATTTAGGCAGCTGGCGAGGATCTTGGCAATGACCTTGTAAAAGACATTGCAGCACGAGATTGACCTAAAATCGTTGGGGGAATCCGTATCCTTTGACTTTGGGACCAAAGCCCGAGGAGAAAAATTCCTGGATAGCCAAAACAAAGTCCACTCCAGTGATCGTCCAAGAATCTTTAAAAAACTTGGAGGAAAATTGTCGGGACCAGGAGCTTTATCATTATCAATTTTGAACAGAGCAGCCTTAATCTCATCCGCGGAGACCCGATCAATAAGTCCCGAGTAGGCTTCCGGGGGAAGCCTTTGGCCAAGATCAATTGCTTCAAGGTCAATCGAGGAGACCAAAGAAGATGACCCTAGAATACCCTTGAAATGGTTGATTAACACTTCAACAACTTCCTCCAATGAATCTGTAGGGGAACCATCCGGCTTGGAGATTGAGGCAATAAAATTCTTCTTGGCATTCATCTTGACTCTAGAGTGAATAAACCTTGTCGGCTTGTCACTCAGCAACAGTTGCTTGCACATAGCTTTTTGCTGATAAAACAACTTTTCAGCACTGCAAAGGCGGGTCAATGTGTCCCTAAGGTTGCAAAGGGAGCTAGGCTGAACCTCCGAACAACCCGAAAGAAATTTGGATTGGGCATTGGCAAGATTCTCTCTTGCCTGCAAGACTCTGGACGAGATATGAGAGAAATGCTTGCAATTCAGCTCTTTAAGCCTTAGCTTAAGAGATTGAAGCTTCTGCCTGAGAATAAATTACAAGGTGCAAAAACTGGGATTTGCCAGCAATCCTTCGTTAAGGCCTCAAAATCCTCGTACTCCGACCACATATTGAAATATTTCCAAGGCAATCTACCCGGGGAGATTGGGGAAATAACCTCAACAATGCATGGGGAGTGATCCAAGAAGAGAGGAAGCAAGAAAGATGCAAACGAAGGCGGGAATTCATGAGCCCAAATATTATTGGACATAGCTCGATCCAATTTGGAATAAACATTTCCGTTTGTCTAAGTGAAGAAGGATCCCTTTTCCGGGAGGTCCGTTGGACCGTGCAGTCCTTGAAGTCATTGATTTTGTGATTTGAACAAGTGGCATTATTGCATCGCTCGTCCGGTGATTGAACCTCATTAAAATTACCAATGACCAGCCAAGGGCAAGTGTTGAAGTTGCTACAGCTGAGAAGATTTTGCCAGAGGAGTCTTCTGTCCTTGATAGAATGCAGACCATAAACAAAAGAAACTTTGGCTGTCACCTTTGAGATGTTGCAAAAGACGCTGGCGTGGATAACTTGGGGGTGTATTTCCACAACATCCACCAAAATTTTCCCAGAGTTCCACATGATAGCAATCCTGCTATTGGGGTGGAGATCAAAATTCGAAGAGAATTTCCATCCCGGGAGCCTCTTCGAAACAAAATCAAAAATCAATTCAGGTGCGGACTTTGTTTCCAGCAACCCAAAAATGTCAACCTTGGAACTAAAGATGAGATGGCACACCTCATCCTGCTTAAGGGGCGAATTGAAGCCCATTATAAGGGAGGGGGGACCACCCCCACCAGCTAGGTTATGAGAAGGCTGAACAAGCTGCTATTTGTTCCTTCCTTTCTTACGAGTTGTGACTAGCTTGAAAGGAGCCTCATAGTGCTGGCTTCCCGCCGAGCAAGAAGAATAATCACGCTCCGATGAAGAGCCGTGCGATTCATAATTAGAGGGCCCTTCCGTGTCTGAGGGCCTATCAATGGGGGTACCACTCTTGGTCACGCATGAGGAAATTTCCCCGGCACCCAGGCACGCCACAGCGACTTGGCCCTGCGGCACCAGCGCTGCATCAGGAAGCTGGGCAGAGGCAGCACGAGAGGCACTGGATTTACATCCCGAAGAATTGTGCCCAATTGTCTTGCAAAAGGCACAATAAGGGGGGATCGATTTATACACAACTTTATGTATGATCATATTTCCTTTTAAGTCCCTTAGCTTGACCTCCTTAACAAGGTCAATAGACAAGAGCAGAACGGAAAACGGCTCCGGGGGAAGCATGGCAGACTGAAGAGAACAGGTGAGACAACAAACCTTAAGCAGCATGAATGAGGATAAGTAGGCCCTGCAAGAAAAAAACAGCAAAGAGTGAGCTTACTGATAGCTCTTTTTTTTTTTTTGATAAGTAA
>QAOC01027278.1:0-12495 GCA_003255005.1 Begonia fuchsioides | reverse complement strand
AAAAAAATATATTAAGAATATAAATTTAATATTATTATAATTGTATATGTTTTGTTATGATAAGTCGGACCGTAATATAACCCGAACCAGACCCGGTCTGCCCACAATTTCGGTTTGACTTGTCACGGTGTGGTACCATGGGCCATGGCTCCGAAACGATCCATCCTGTGTAGCTCCGCCGCGTCTCTCTCTCCTCTCTGTGAATGGGGGAATTAACTGGTACCCAATTGGTGATTAGGCTGAATATCGCAGTCCCTCTCTAGGGTTCGGTTCCTCTCAGCGTCGCTGTTCTCTCATTCTTCCTTGTAACTCTGTTTATCTCTCTCTCATTGTGTGTGCATTGTTCAACTCTCTAGGGTTTAATCATCGTCTTTTACTTATACTTGAGTTTTTGAATTTAGGTCTATGGTTGGTCTCGTTGGTACACGTTTCAGGTTAATGGGGTATCTTTCCTTTCTTCTTTTCCTTGTCTTCCTCCTCGTACAATTGTCTAGTTTCTTGTTTTTTTGTTTGCATTGTGTTGATATTTCATTTGTTGTTCTAACTTCTACCGTTATGAAAATCATCTTTTTCGAGAACTTGTGTGAATTTACTAACTGCTTCGATGGAAAAACTGAGATGCGATAACGATTTTTTTTCTTCTCTATGTTAGTGTGCTTCTTTTTATCGGTTACTTAAGTTTCTGTAATTTTTTCAACGATTTCTATGTTGTGGCCGAGGCGACAGAAAATCAAGATTCTGTAAGTTTCTGTGATTGTCTCCTTTTAAATTAATTCTCTTATTTCTACGCACCTTCTTTACTTCGTTTCTTATGTATGAAATATCATATTTTATTTTTCTTTCCAACGATGCGATGCTGAAATTGATTTTTCCTCCTTCCAGGTCTCTTCTGTAAGGGTTTTCATTATTCTTGGTGAATGCTGTAAAAATATTTCTCTGTTGACTATGATGAGTTCTTTTTGCCCTCTTCTTAGTGATTCACAAAAAAATGATTTTTTGTGCATCCAGAGTGCCCTGCGTTTGAGTTGGAGAAGGTGCCATTGCATTGAGGTAATGAGTGGAGGTGGTAGAAAACGTGCATCCAAATGGGATTTAAGGGTGGAGGCCTGCTTTGAGTCTGGCAATGTCCATGATCGTGGTTGGTCTGGAAAAGCGAGCATGTCCATACCAGAGAAAGAGTTGCAAGCTAGTTGGAAATCTCCAGACGATCGTGGCACTACTGGTTCAAAGTGGTCTAGCATGGAGGTAAAAGCTTCGTTGAAATATAACCATGACAAGGACTTGCTTCCTGGCAGGCTTTTGGTTGGAAGCAGAGGTTCAAATAAAGATGACGTGATTAGTAAAGGATATAGCAGAGAAGGTTGGGATGGTGATGGAAGTTACGGAACAAGAATGTCTCCTGGTTTTGATGGCTGGAGGAACCAAAATGGTTGTGAGTCAACTAGAAATGGGTGGAGTAGGTCATTGAGGTTTGAAACCCTTCCTTATTTCAATCCTTTCTTTTCTTTGTAATGCTTATGGGTGCACTTAGAAATGTTTCAAATTACATCCAATTTGTTGGATCTTGCCTTGAATTTGAGTATCAAATGCAGGAATAGGAGCAGAAGTAGGAGCAGGAGCCCCGGCCATGGCATTAGGAGGGAGATAGGTTCTTATGACAGAACCAGAAGTAGGTCGGGAGTTTCAGCTCAGTTATGCAAAGACTTTGAATCTGGGAGATGCAGGAGAGGTAATGAATGCCAATTTCTTCATCATGATAGTCAAAATTATGATGATAATTTGGAAAATAGACACCGAAAAGGCGGCCCTGCAAGATATTCAGCTTCATATGAAACTAGGGAATATCAAGGTAGAAGTGGAAGATCTATTCCTCAGTGTGCTGATTTCTTAAAAGGAAGATGTCAGAGGGGAGGATCTTGCAAGTATATGCATGATGAATCTTCAGACTTGGGCAGAGCTTCTTCAAATGACATTGTTCGAGAAAGGGACATGGATAGAAGGAACAAAGATTCTTCTGCTGACCTACATGCTGTTCCTGAAAATCTTAGAGCTGGTGATATTCCTTGCAAGTTTTTTGCTGCGGGAAACTGTCGCAGTGGAAAACATTGCAGGTATGTGCATCACAATAATGCGAGCAAGAGCCCTGAAAGAAAGTTGAGAAATGATATACTGGAGGTGGTCCACAAGCCAGATGATGCAAAAGGGCTGTTGAATGAATCTAACAGCAATGCTTGGTTTAGAGAAGTAAAAAATGAAGAAATAGGTGTCTCGGAGCCTAGAGTTGCTTCTAGCTCTATGGATGGAGCTAGATGGGGGCATGGTTTAAATAATGAGAGCAAACCATCCGGACATCTATCATTTTCTTATGAAGGTATTCAAAACATTGACAATGAAACTGTTATACATAAGGCAAAAGACGCCATCAATGGTATTATTTCTGAACATAGAGATCCTGAGAATTGGCATGATGATATGGAGATGTCTCCTGATTGGAATCATAAGGGGCGACCTCACAGCCTTCTGGTTAAGAATGAACACAACCTCACCTCCAAGGACTCAAATTCAGTTGGTGATATTTCTTTTATGTCACATAAGCATGATGCCAGTCCACTGACACAATCCATTATGTTTGACAAACCTTTCACGTTAGATAGCAGCAATATGATGCAAGATACTAGCTCTGGATTGTACACTGATGATAAAGCTGCAATGGAAAATATCAGGGGTTCACATGCCAATGCCTCACTGGCTGATTGTAGTCTTACTGCCAATAACTTACTTGGACAAAGGATTATTATATCTAACGATTATCCTGGACATGAAATGGCAAAAAATCCCAATTTTGTGCCTCAGTCTGTAGATGAAAGCTCTACCCTCCAAATTAGTAATAAGGATGCAAGCTTATCTGGTATGAATTCTGTCAGCAGTGAGAAACTCAACCATGTTTCCAATCTTTCCGCATCCCTGGCACATTATTTTGGAAATGGGCAGTCAATTCCACAATCTCTGTCTAATCTGACTTGTCACGGTGTAGTAGCTTCATGTACTGTTTCCTCTCAGATCTCAGCCCAAGAGATTTTAGCAGCATCCATGGAAACAGATCAACTAAATCAATCTCAGGAGCAATATGACCCTATATGTGATAGCCAAGATTATTATAAGGTTGACATTGTTGAAAAAACCCCTCTTATTTTACTAAATTCTTCTTCTCAAAGTGTTACAGATGGAAAACTAGGAATGGCATCAAAAGATCTATCTTCATCTTGTATTGCTGGGAGAAACGGTGGGAGTTTTATTGAGACTTGTACTTCTGCAGAAGATCCTCAATACAAGCGGAACATATTAAATCAACCTAGTGGAAGCTGTGAGGATACCAAGGAAAAGATTGAAGTGGATGATAAAAGTCAGAAAACCCATGGGGAAAATAAGATGTCCAAGGAAAATAGTCTATTGGTTGAGACTAAAACAAATAATGGAAATGATGATAGCAAGAAAAATAAAGACGTGAAAGGGATTAAAGCATTTAAATTTGCATTAGTGGAATTTGTTAAAGATCTTTTAAAACCGTCATGGAAAGATGGTCAAATTAAAAAAGATGCTTACAAGACTATTGTGAAGAAAGTGGTCCACAAAGTTACAGGATCAATGCAGGCTGCTAATCTACCTCAGACGCAAGAGAAAATCGATCATTATCTTTCTGTTTCAAAACCAAAGCTTACTAAACTTGTACAGGTCAGTTTTCATTTTTTGTCCATATGCTAAATCAATTGAGCTATCATGGAAGTCACTGATACTTCTCTCCTCTAAAAGACATCCATATCTTTTCTTTTTACTTATGATTTGTTATAATTTTTGTTTTGCTTGTGTTTCATGTATGCCTGTTCAAATAATTTCCTCCGACATTGAGAAGGATTGATATTTTATTCATGTCCCACAGTATTTTCTGGTCGTGCGATGCACTTTTAAATGTCCTCATTTTGGTAGAATAGAGATTAATATAAAAGAAAATAGAGGCTACATGGTCTATGTTAGGATCAGACTCAGGGAGTTTACTCTGAGATCGGGTAACCATCCCTCTTCCAGACATTAGTACGAAAGAGAAGGAAAATACGAAAGAAAATACTTGATTGATAATTCCTCTAACCCTAGGGGCTAGGGTTCTTAAATAGAACCTAATATACTCGAATTAAACATAGAATACCCAAAATACCCTTTTGACCTAAAAGCAATGATAACGAAAATTATTAAATATCACACTCGTCTAACATAATGTTTTCCTACAAAAGCGTCCGTAACAGTCCAGCAGGTAGCCATTCTGCCACGGGCAAGTCACCGGAAACATAACTCTCTCGAAGAGAGGAAACCTTTTCAATAATATATTTCAAAGATATTCATTACAACCCTAATGCCTTGTATTTATAGAAAGAGTATCCTAATTAATATACCCAAAATACACATCAATTAGTCTACCAATGATATTTAAATAAACCTTAAAATATTTGTATCGTCATGTTTGTCTTTGTTGTGTGCTTGTAGGTTTCAAAATAACAAACCCTAAAAATGATAAAAGCGTGATAATAATTTCATCTTGTACAACTACTTCTGGTATTAGAAATGATGAAAACAATTTTTCCAGTGTATTCTAAACACTAATTGTCTTTGTGAATGTGAAATTCTTGTAGTTATATTAAAATATTCATTTTTTTATCCATCCAATTAGCTGTGTGCATATTGAAGTTTACCTCTTGTCATTGAGAGTTTATGTTTTTGTTCATCTTAGGAAAGCCTAACTTGGTCGTTGGCTTTTTATTTTACTATTTTAATAGTTTCTATAATCCTTTATGTGCAATCACATTTTCGAAATCTGTATGGTCATTTCTTCTATTTACTACAAAATAAAATATGCTTGATTGGGATGCGTTAGAGAACCTTGTCTACATGCCATGAAAAGAGAATAATTATTCTGTTGAGGCCCCTGTCATGTTTTAGTCTGGTGGTGTCTGTTGGTGGCCACTCTTTATTATTTGGTTGCGTTTCCTAATCCTATCTGTGGCTATGTTCTAATGCACTGAATTAATTTCATGCTCTTTTTTTGTCCTTTTGTGGCGACAAGTCTGGCTTTACAAGACTATGGTTAAAGAAAGTTGTGATCGGTAGAAGCAAACATCAGTAGTTGCTAGATAATAATTGCAGTTTGAGCAATTAGTTTTGCAACACGTTGTCAGCTTAGAAAGCTCATGAAAGCAAACTAAACGGTGAACAGATCAATATATGCTGCACAATTGTTGGACTAAGCAGCTTTTTAGAGAAAATTGACGAAAGGTAATATGCATAACATTTATAAGAGTCGGAGAAGGGCAGGTGCCAATCAAAATTAATATCTGGATAAGGTGAAAAAACATCTTATCATTTTTCTACCCTATGATTGTAGAAGAGTAATGAGTCTAGGAATTGACCCTAGAAAGTCTAAATACTAGCCATGAATGAAGTAACAAGTCAACTCGATGACTCACGATCTACCTACTTGTAGTCATTGTACGATTTCTTAGTCTGAGGTAATCCAATGCTTTCAAAGTCTTTATGTATGTCTCTAAAATTCATCTAGATTCCTTGGCATGTGATAGACCCTGTCACAGTAAGCCAAACAACCTGCTATTTATGGAAATTGGAATAGGAGCAAAAGAAAAGAGAGAATGGTATATAGTAGAGAGCATTTAATGGATGCTCTTGTCTCACTTAGAGTTCAACCTAAATATCCGGTACCCTAGAAAATATGAACACCAACCTTTATACGCTAAATCATTCCATCTCAGCACAACATAAAAGGAAAACAACGATAACGTAATTAGTAAGGCCTCCCTTGTTCAACTTGAGTGTGGGCCGATCGTTGCCTGGATATGTAGATCTGATGTTTGGAGCCTTATCAGTATGTTAGCTTATTTGATGACCCATAACCTTTATGTTCCTTTCCTTCTAGGTAACATAACATTCTCAATGGTTACATTTAATTTATTTATCTTAATGTTTAATAAATGCTGAAGGGTATAAATTTCTCACCATAATTTACAACAACCAATTTTCATTGTTAGTTTAGTTATCAACTGCATTAATGTAGCATTCGACAATCATTAGTATATAATATTAAGCAAATACGTTTTGGGATCATGGCAAAACCGCAATTTTCTTTTATGTTCGTCCAATATGAACAGTAAATGTCCTATCATGTAGTATTGTATTCTTCCTTACACAAATTGTTTAGTCGTAACACCTAGCTAAAGTTTTTGCAACAGGAAAATTTAATCGTGGTAGTTGGGGTTTGATTATGTTTTAGTTTCTTTGGAAAACTTTTAGGCAAATTTAGAACGCATTGTTAATAATATTTCAGATTTTATGGTATTGATTTTAATCTTTCATCTCTTTAGAAGAATTGAACTGGTATAACAGAATGCAATTTTATCAATTCCAATATATTTCAAATGAAGTTATAGATTCCTAGTTTATCCATAATTTATGTTTTTCACTGTTACAATTATTTCTTAATGACTTGATTGGATGTATAAGCTAGAGATGATTTTTATTGGAAAATCTAATATTGTTTCGTATGACTTGATTTTATGTTTTATCCTTGAAAATTTTATTAGGATTTTGTAATCATGCCAAAGAAATTTATAAGGAGCTTATTAATTGGAGATCTCTAATGCTGTTCTAAGGCGCAATTTATGTAATAAAATTATTTTGGGACAAATATTCTAATAGGTATCCTGTATTGAGTAGATTATCTTTCTCTATAAATTTTGTGACCCCACATCGATTCGTCCATTGTACATCATAATCGTTGTTATTTCTCCCCCCTTATTCAATCTCATGCAGTTCTTAACAACTGCACATTTCAATAATGAAACAAGTATAATCAGTGGCAATGGTCTGGTCATAGAGTGCTTAGTGATGATCGCTAGTTGTATTATAATGTTTTTACTGTTATCGTGCTTCTTTTGTCGCTTGAGTTGACAAGACTTCTATTCTTTCTCTGATAATTATGTTTGGATAGGTCTACACTCTTTCATCTGCATCTATTGTCTTCTTTTGCAAGTTATTGTCTGTTCACTCTACCCTTGTTTTTTATTAATCTGATGGAGACTGTAGCAATGGCCTTACACTACTTCGAGCAGGCATAGAATTGTTTATATTCGTTTGATTGGTTTTTTTGCAATATAGAAATTTTATTGTCTTATTAGTTAATATTGTGCAAATAAACTCTAAGATTTTGAGACATAGATTATTAGATATTATGGTTTCAACGAGCCTTATACTATTTTAGGAGTTTTGTTTCACAGGACTAAAATAGTATTTGAGCTTTCTATACACATGTCGTGTATGTAAATCCTCCAATTTGTGTTCAGCCTCTTCATTTTTGGTCAATTATTATAGTATTTCAACTCTTTTTTTGGCTCCTCAGTTCCCTCCCATGTTTCCGTTACTTTTCTGCATAAACTTGGAATAAGAGGAGCATTTTCCTATTGTGTTCTTTTCTTATTAGTGCTTATCGCTGCCATTCTTGAGTTACGCCAAATCATGAAAAGGCTGCTTATTGTTTAGGCCTTAACTTTCTCTTTGTTGAATAGAATGATCTTGTTAAATGAAGCAAGTATTTAAAATCTATGCAGTATTCGAGCTAGTTTACATGTACAAATTTTGTGTTGCTTTGATGGTAATGGCTTTCTTCTTGTAAACAGGCATACGTGGAAAAACTTCGAAAAGTTGAAGATTCAAATAGCTAGGCAATGCTGTCATTTTGAATGACTTGCGGTTGCTTGAGAAACATTAAAATTTTGGTCGCAGTGGATGTATTAATACGTCGAAAAAGTTCCAACATATTGTTTCTCTGTAGCATGTAGATATTTCTCTTTATTCTTGGATCCCTTTTACTGTAATTTTTTGGAAGAGCTGTATGATTTTCAGAATGTAATTGTTGGTCTCAAATGGAAGCTGTGCAATCAGTGAGTAAAGTTATTTAGAACAATGAAAGTCAGCTCAAGAATGTTTTAGTTGTTTCATATCTGAGACGTGAGATGCCTGGCTGAAGATCAAGGGGGCGTTGTGGTGTCTCTTTCTATGAGGCTTAAGTAGAATGGATTTGGAGGATTGTGAAGATTGTTCATTGCTATTGATGTTGCATTTTGTTGTCAATAAGTTTCATGTTGATGGGTTATTTATCTCCCCACTCACCAATTTTTTTCCATATTTTTTTGGAAATTATCAACTCCTAATATGTAACCCTTTGATGTGTTATTTCAGATTGGTCGACAATAGCCTGGCACTGGATTTCTTCACAAGTGTTGGATGGTCGCACTTCTATGGTTGGGTCGACAATCTAGAGCTTGTGTTTTCTTCAGTTTTGTTCTTGGTCAGCACAGCCTGTGTTGGTGGTCGACACTTTGATAGTCTTGAAATTTCTCAAGCATTTTGTAATCGACACTTGGATCTTGGTTGACCTTTTTAAGCCTTGAAATTCTGTGACTTTATTTTTGCAGTCGACAATTCCAAACATTATTAAAAAAATATTTAAACATTAAACATAATAAAAGCTCCTTTACACATAGTCACGATTGTAACCAAAATTTGTGTTGCAGTTAGGAAGAATGACAGGAGACCGGAAGTGAAATAGATAACTGAACCCTAAAGAAAAGAGTTGGATCAATGTCCTCTTGAAGCTTTCTATGTGCAGGGAACTTGGGAAGGAAAGTGTNCAAGGGGGCGTTGTGGTGTCTCTTTCTATGAGGCTTAAGTAGAATGGATTTGGAGGATTGTGAAGATTGTTCATTGCTATTGATGTTGCATTTTGTTGTCAATAAGTTTCATGTTGATGGGTTATTTATCTCCCCACTCACCAATTTTTTTCCATATTTTCTTTGGAAATTATCAACTCCTAATATGTAACCCTTTGATGTGTTCTTTCAGATTGGTCGACAATAGCCTGGCACTGAATTTCTTCACAAGTGTTGGATGGTCACACTTCTATGGTTGGGTCGACAATCTAGAGCTTGTGTTTTCTTCAGTTTTGTTCTTGGTCAGCACAGCCTGTGTTGGTGGTCGACACTTTGATAGTCTTGAAATTTCTTAAGCATTTTGTAATCGACACTTGGATCTTGGTTGACCTTTTTAAGCCTTGAAATTCTGTGGCTTTATTTTTGCAGTCGACAATTCCAAACATTATTAAAAAAATATTTAAACATTAAACATAATAAAAGCTCCTTTATTCATAGTCACGATTGTAACCAAAATTTGTGTTGAAGTTAGGAAGAATGACAGGAGACCGGAAGTGAAATAGATAACTGAACCCTAAAGAAAAGAAAAGTTGGATCAATGTCCTCTTGAAGCTTTCTATGTGCAGGGAACTTGGGAAGGAAAGTGTCAATTATATTCAGGGTCGAATCGCTATAGTATCGAGTCGAGTCCGATACGAGCTTAGGAGATGAGCCTGAGATTCAGGCTGCAAGCTCGAGTGAGTGAGCCAGCTCGCGAGCCCGCTCACCAAGCTTGACGTCATCGAGCTACTGTGCCCCAATGTCAGCACCTCCCATGTTGTCGTTGCAGTACTTAGTGTCTTCGACAATTGCCGAGCTTGGCAAAAAATCAGCTTTTGTCGTGATTTTTCTTGTCACTGGATTCATAAGCAATTTGATTAATAAAAAGCTAATTTACATAATTGAAAATGAATATTAGTTTGAAAGATTATCGATTATCTGCATATTCTGGCGCTAAATAGCTGAAAGTTTCGCGTCCAGTGACAACCGATTTCTCGCCGTTCGGAGCAAGTTTGACGAGTAACAAATATGAAACTATGGTTTGAAAAATCATCACCTAGTAAAATATTCGACTTTTTAAGATCAGGTGGATGAAGCTGTGATGAGCAAGGTATGCAAATACTCCATTCCTCGAGCGACATCCAGGGCAATATTTAGCTCCTCTTCCATGAAAGAGGCTCGAGCTTCAAGCTTTTCCAATGCAAAAGATGCTTACTTAGAGCTACTTGAGGCATGTACTCGTAAACCAGGATTCTTTCATGGCCTTCAATAGACTACCCCAAAAGCAAAACCAGATGACGGTGCAAGATCTTGGAAAGTGAAACCAGATGCAGACTTAATAGGTTAGACAGGCTCGGCTCGAAAAACTTGACATGCTAGATGATCCAGACGATTCCAGACTCGGCTCGCTCGAGCCGGCTCGACTGCCACCTTTAGTGGTGATACCTCTAGCATCATGTAAATATCGTTTATGTTTACTTTTGGATTCTCCATTATCATAATTTTCTTCCTCAAAATTGAAGCTATTCTTCTTCTTCATTATAATCATGGCTCATATTTATCAAATCTTAATGTCGTTTGCCAAATCATTACTTACCACTCTTTTTATGAAGTATAGCTGTACGTGGCAAACAAGTTGAGTTCGCTGCAAAAGTGTTGCTCATCAAGTATGCAGGGTTTTGGAAGTTGAGTTTAATGACCCGAGTCTCATTAGCATGTTACAAACCAACCTCATTCGACTGATAAGCAATGAGTCGAACCTGCTAAGCAACCTTATAGAAGTCTATATAGTGTAGTCTTATCTTTTATAAATATATGATTTATTATTTATAGTGGTAAAAGAGTAAAAAATATAGTTATGATTGGCATGAGTGACCCAATAAGCCATGATTATGAGGGTCTAGCCCATACTAGTAGGGGTGCACACTTCCACATCGCTTGTGGAAGAGAAATTTATGTTATACATGAGTATTGTTTTCCTTCTAATCTAGTAATATGTGTTTTGGGCAATAAAATTAAGAATAAATCTGTGAAGGCTCTAGCATAAAGTGGACAATATTGAACTAAAATGATGGAAGAAAATACAAAGGGTATCAGAGTCTTGCCCCAACTGAAATATCACTCAAAGCCGACAATGACGCGTAGCACTCTTTGTGTTAGGTGGATTCTGGCGACCCACCATATAAAAGCAAGGACGACCAATTATGATGTCAACTGTGAGGGTAAAGTCCATACTAGTGGAGTTGAACAATCTCACACCGCATTAGAAAATAAAATTTGTGCGATAAATATGTGTCGTTCTTTTCTTACATAGTGCAATGCGTTTTAGGCTTTTTACTCAAGATTAAATCTGTGAGAGCTCGAGCCCAAAATGGACAATACTATAACGGTGAGCACCCAGAGACATTACATATTCATTATTTAAATGTAAAAATATTATTCATCTTCTATCATTGTCTATCCACCTATTGTACTCGTGAGGTTTTTGCATGAACCATCCATCTTGTATGTGGATTTTTAGCCCTAACAAACACATGATCGGGCTTTTCAAGCTATTATAATATGTAACTATAAATAAGTCAAATATTTTGAATAACATAACATGGAATAGAATTAGACTACTTGTGCAAGAGTAATTCCAATTGGTAAGACCGTTGGAAGAATTTGATCTTGCGATGGACATGGAGATGGATGGAGAGCAGGATAGGAAGACAGTCTGAGAGAAAAAGAGCGTGGGTAACGGCCAGGGATCGTATGGTCGTTTCAACTAAAATGCAAAAATTGACATCTGAAAGTTTAAATTTAAGTGCAGGCAACATCCAATGCTAAAGGTCTTGTAGCCTAACCAAAGTTTCAACAAAACTACCAAAAAATTAAAATTTCTAACGTCATTAAATGAACACACTTCTGAGAACTACGCTCAAGACTCCATTCATGGCTCATTCCAAGAGCTACTAAACGTAGTAAGTAAGTTAGTAGATAAAAAATTGATGCCAAGTAGTCAAAAGATGAAAACAAAACAAAGATTTAGCTTGGAGGATTTCTTTTGCTCCTGTAATCTTCATCCATAGCTTGGAGCTTTGATTTGTTCAACCAGGCTGCAATTATACACCATCCTTCACCCATAAACGAATTGATAGTTCATTTGTGCCAGATGAGAGCACCCTACTGGTTTAGAAGGTGTGTAGTTACGGCTATGGCAACCATAACTTTGCAACTACAATGTAGGGCTTCATTTTCTACGCCACATTCCTTACTCATATGGTGTCATTGTTGGAAATACTCCTAATTTGTTTCTGTTGGGAATTGGAGGACGGTGAGACGTTAGATGAATACACAGGTAAACTCATCAGTATGTCGTGAGATATACCATCCTCAGAGGGACACTTAATGACGCAGGGTTAGTGAAGAAGATACTCAACATTGCGCCTGTAATACTTGTAAATTTCTAATAATAACTTTGTTGTTAATGTAGGAATTTCGTATTTATATATAATAGATCATGTGTATTGAATAATTGATATATAAATTTGGATTATACAATGCATAAGAAAATAATTGGATATTAAATTACAGTAGTCAATATTAAGTTTTAAAATACAGGTTGACTCAACTATGAAGAAGAAAAGAACAATCATAAACGTAATTAAATACAAAAGGTTTAATGATATTTAATAAAGTTGAGTGCTTT
>QAOC01027267.1:330728-384466 GCA_003255005.1 Begonia fuchsioides | reverse complement strand
CTAAACCCTAACCCCTAAACCCCTAAACCCCTAAACCCTAAACCCTAAACCCTAAACCCTAAACCCTAAAACCCTAAACCCTAAACCCTAAACCCTATAACCCCTAAACCCTAAACCTTAAAACCCTAAACCCTACCCCCTAAACCCTAAACCCTAAACCCTAAACCCTAAACCCTAAATCCTAAATCCTAAACCATAAACCATAAACCAAAACCCTAAACCAAAACCCTAAACCCTAAACCCTAAACCCTAAACCCTAAACCCTAAACCGTAAACCCTAAACCGTAAACTCTAAACCCCCTAAACACTAAACCCCCCCTAAACCCCTAAACCCCTAAACCCTAAAACCTAAACCCTAAATCCTAAACCATAAACCATAAACCATAAACCATAAACCAAAACCCTAAACCAAAACCCTAAACCCTAAGCCCTAAACCCTAAACCCTAAACCCTAAACCCTAAACCCTAAACCCTAACCCCTAAACCCCTAAACCCCTAAACCCCTAAACCCCTAAACCCTAACCCCTAAACCCCCTAAACCCCTAAACCCTAAACGCTAAACCCTAAACCCTAAACTCTAAACCCTAAACCCTAAACCCTAAACCAAAAACCAAAAACCAAAAACCAAAACCCTAAAACCTAACCCCTAACCCCTAACCCCTAACCCTTAAACCCTAACCCCTAAACCCCTAAACCCCTAAACCCCTAAACCCCTAAACCCCAAACCCTAAACCCCTAACCCCAAACCCTAAACCCTAAACCCTAAACCCTAAAGCCTTAAACCTTAAACCCTAAACCCTAAACAATAAAACCCCAAAACCCTAAACCTTAAACCCTTAGAACCTAAACCTCAAACCCTAAAGCCCTAAAACCCTAAACCCTAAACCCTAAACCCTAAACCTAAAACCCTAAACCCTAAACCCTAAACCCTAAAACCTTAGAACCTAAACTCTAAACCCTAAACCTAAACCCCTAAACCCTAAACCCTAAACCCCTAGATCCTAAACCATAAACCCCTAACGCCTAAAACCCTAAAACCCTAAACCCTAAACCCCGAAACCCTAAACCCTAAGACCCCAAAATCCTAAACCCTAAACTCTAAATTCTAAAATCCGAAAACCCTAAAACCCTAAATCCTAAACCCCAAGATCTCAAACTCAAAACCTGGAAACCCAAAACCCAAAACACTAAACAGGACTTGAAATTCAAGGGTTGACCTTCAGGGGTTGGTGTACTTTCTTCTTTCACATCTCTGTCATTCTCCTGTGAAATTCGAGAGTGATCGTACCTTTCTGCTAGAGTGTTCCTTTTATATACAGGACTTGAACTCCCGCACCAATACAGAGATCAGAAAACCTACACCTAAACCTAAACTTTCAACCCTAAACCCCAAAATCAAAAAATCTACACCCTAAACCCTAAACCCTAACCCCTAAAACCCTAAACCCTAAACCCTAAACCCTAAAATCATAAACCTTAAATCCTAAACCATAAACCTTAAACCTTAAATCCCAAAAACCCCTAAAACCCATAAACCCTAAAACCCCAAACCCTAAACCCTAAACCCTAAAACTCCAAAACCCCAAACCCTAAATCGGAAACCCTAAATCCTAAAACCCTAAAACCCTAAAATCCTAAACCCTAAACCCTAAACCCTAAACTCTAACCCCTAAAACCCTTAAACCCTAAAACCCCAAAACCCCAAACCCTAAACCCGAAACCCTAAACCCTAAACCCCAAAACCCTAAACCTAAAACCCTAAACCGCCAAATCCCTAAACCCTAAAACCTAAAACCTAAAACCTCAAACCCTAAAACCTACAACCTAAACCCTAAACCCTAAAACTCCAAAACCCTAAACCCCAAACCCTAAACCCTAAAACCCTAAAACCCTAAAACCTAAACCCTAAACCCTAAAACCCTAAACCCTAAACCCTAAACCCTAAACCTTAAACCCTTAGAACCTAAACCTCAAACCCTAAAACCCTAAACCCTAAACCCAAAACCCTAAACCGTAAATCCTAAACCCTAAAACCCTAAACCCTAAACCCTAAACACTACAACCCTAAACCCTAAAATCCTAAACCCTAAACCTTAAAAACTTAGAACCTAACCCTAAAACCCTAAAACCCTAAAACCTAAACCTAAAACCTAAACCTCAAACCCTAAAACCCTAAAATCCTAAAACCTAACCCTAAAACCCTAAACCCCTAAACCTAAAACCTAAAATCCTAAAACCCTAAACCCTAAATCCCTAGATCCTAAACCATAAACCCCTAACGCCTAAAACCCTAAAACCCTAAACCCTAAACTCCGAAACCCTAAACCCTAAAACCCCAAAAACCTAAACCCTAAACTCTAAATCCTAAAATCCGAAAACCCTAAAACCCTAAAACCCTAAATCCTAAACCCCAAGATCCCAAACTCAAAACCCCGAAACCCAAAACCCTAAACCCTAAACCCCAAAACCTAAACCTGAAACCCCAAAACTCAAACCTCAAAACCCTGAACTCCGCAACCCCCTATCTCGAAACCCTAGCCTCCTAACTTGAACATCGCTTGGAAACAACTTGAAAAGCCCAGAAAAACATACTGTAGAAACGGCCTCATATTTTAGGAAATGGATGGAAAAACGTGCAACCTGTGGGAAAAACTCAAAAACCAGAAACGCCCAATGCTTGTATTTAATGAAAAATGCTCAGAAACGTTTCGGGCTTCTCAAAACACAGCCCGAAAATGCCAAAAAAAAAACTCTTAGAACGCTCCATAACTTTGGAAACGCTATGAAACTTCTCAAACTCCTTGACAAGCCTAAGCACTCCCGAAAACGCATAGAAACTCTCGTTCGGCAATGGCGCTTTTCGCAGCATTCATATGATGAAAAGGAATAATTAGCAGATGATGATTTCGATTGAATGAGAAGGAATGTAGATTTCAGCTACGATAAAATTGTCAGTTTCTTTGTTTTTTGATACGTACTGTCATGAATATTAACTCAATAATAAAGTGGGAAAAACTTTGACATAAAGCAAACAATATTTTGGAAGATTCATTAACTACACAAATAGTATCATAGTTAATTGTCAATATTAATCTAGTGTGGCAATTGGAAATGAGATGTAAGACACTTAAAGAGATAGTTATGACTTAACCTGCGAAGACATAGATACTCCAAGATTTGGTTGATGATATTGATTATTGAAGACCTCACCCATATTAGTAGAAGTAACGCAATCTAACACTGTTTTGAAGAGTGAGATTTGAAATATTATATATTTTGTGTATAAATCCGAAAGGAGGTCTTGAGGATTCTAAACTGAACCACACAATATCGTATTATAAGCATTGAGGGATTCCACTAGCTAGCAAAGGGCAAAGGAACAAAAGACAGGAGCAATCTACCTTGCTTGATAAAAAAAAAATAGTAGAAGATCAATATTGTGTCATACTAAAGGTTTTTCAGATGGGATCGTGGAGAAGAATTATAAAGTAAATTTATTCAACTACTACAGCCAAAGAGAAACTAAGCAACTGAGTTTTTCTGCTCGTCAACCTCATGGTTTCCATTAGAAGCTACCAGGAATAAGACATTACGAAAATTAGAATAAATGTAACCTCGGTGTTCCATAGTTCTAAGTTTTGGATGGAGAAACCTTATCCTGACGCAGCACTAAAAAGAAAGTTTTAGCAAGAAAGGAGAAATGTTCATATTAATTGCTGAAGTCATGCTAAAGATGTGGAAGCGCCGGACTTCCTCACGATATTTCTAGACGACTAATATTGGTCTTGTGAAGCGTCCTTGATGGCTATCCAAAAAGGTGATTATTCTCGGCGGCTCCTAGCTGATTCTTTCTACGGATTTGAAGAAATTATTCTCCGTTGCATTGGAATCTATCCAAATTTCACATCACGAATTTTTTATTTGATTTGGCTGCACCGCACATAAAGTTGGTATTAGAAATTGCGGTGAATTTGAGTTGTCCATGAATGACCATATAAGATTTTATTGTATCTTCCTTATTTTCATTTTTTAAGCAATATTACTGGACATTATGTCGTAGACAATCATGTCTTATTTGAATTTCATTCTAAGAAGATTTTAGTTGATCCTACAGCGTCTGCAATGAATGCCAGAATTTTCATAATTTGTTTTCAAGTCAGTAGTAATCTATGCAATCAACAGATTATATGAAAAAATAAACAAATACAACAGTATACAACGAGAACAAAGAAAAAAAGAGAGGAAAAGCAAAAGGCCTGCAAGTTGATTTAGAACTGTCCCATGTGAGCAATCACGATTCAGAATCCCTCCACATTTCCAAAAGATAATTCCAGCATTTGCTTCCGTTGGCATTGATCATCCAACCATCGTCAAGCCTGGCCCTTCTGAACCGTTTGATCTGAGAGTCCGAGGGACCCCCGCCAGCGGCTAGGTTGTGCCTGTATTCCAGCGCTACATGCTCGAAGACTTCCACCTCCAACATATTGATTCTGAGGCTCGGACTCATCCGGTCCCTCACAAAAGCAAAAGCCAACTGGTCTCTCGGGTTGAAACCTTCCAGCTCGTTGAACATTAGGCAAGAGAAGAGATCACTCCTTGGGCTGTGCTTCCTCAGGATCAGCGCACTATCTGGCACATCTAGTAACGAACCAACCTCCATCAATCATTGTTGGACGATCAAACTTATAAGCAGGCTGAGTGTCATGGGAGATGGACAGTACCTGAAGTGTAAGGTAGCTTCTTGGGTGACCATGGCTTCAATCCATTCTCACAGTACGTCTCCATTTGGTGGTTCAGTCCATCAACATCCCACCATTTTCTCCACCTTGTAGTAGCCATGGCCTCTTCCATAACTTGAACATGAAACGGGTGTTTCGCGATCGCCATGTCGACCTCCCCTGCCACCACCAAACTGCGGATCAGAAGCAGTGGATCCACCATTAATTGAAGCTTCGCGTCCACCCAAATGCTGAATCTCGAATTAGGGAAGAACCTGTGGACTAAATACTTGGGAATGATTCCGTTCATCGCTGGGTTTTCGTACAAGTTCTTCGTCGAAACTTTCACCACCGTCCACACGCCTATTTTTTGATTTTCTGATTCGGAAGAGATTAATTTATGGCGATGGAGGGATTTTATGGTGACGTCATCTATAAACATGAAGAAACATACATTTTGCGTGGTTCTTGATCCGAGGCCTTTTGGTTGCCGGATTTTGTCGTGGTCGTTGAAAATTGCGGATACTACCACCACTCCATTGCAGCTCTCCATGGCTTTTCTGTCTGAATCGAAAATGAAGATTTATGGATGTCCTCAGATTTCTTCCTATTGTTCACGCTAATGAGAGAGAGAAAGGAGCGAGAGAGAGAGAGAGAGATTTTGTTGAATTCAGATGGAAGAACAAACCAGAATCTGCAATCGGGAATTTCTTCAAGAATCCACAAGGGATTTCTTTGTTTTCCTTCTCATGATTAAAATACGAAATCCTCTTCTGGGCAGGGAAATTCCCTCCAAAGCTGACGGCATTTCCTTCCATGTATCTCAAGTTGGGAAAAAGTGATGAAGAATTCTTGCACAAATCCTGCATCTCCTTGACAGCTGCCATATAATCTGATAAAAAATTACCAAAACACGTTAATCAAAAGGCATTGAAAACGAAAAAGAGAAGAAGCATGGGTGGTGAAACCTGAGAAGAAAACAGGGGAAGAGCAGGTGGTTCTGGAAGTTGGGAGAGAATACTTGTGCTCGCCATAGGAGGGCGGGTAAGAAAAGAGAGAGGAATGTATAGGGTCGAAAGGCGAAGATCTCAGGAGGCATTTGGTGGAGGAGAGAGAAGTGTAGAGAGCTAAGAAAATGGAGGTGAAGAGGTAAAGCAGAGAGAAACAGAGAAACTTGGATTGGAAAAGCAGAGGCGTGGAGATTGCCTTCTTCCCCATTAGCCCTGTTATTCTTCTGGAGCTCTCAAGATTTTAATCTTGTTCATCGCGAATTCAGTTAGAAAGAGGCGAGATAGGCCTTCCCCGTTTCATGCTAACAACTTATTTTAATCATCTTTTGGATCATCCATTATGGTGATGCCAACATGCTAACTACTTGTCGTGAACATTGAATAAACACAAAACTTAGCATGTGACATCTTCGGAGTCGGCTCCCTTTCCCAACCACCACTTCTTTATCCACCAAATCTCGTTCAATTCAGAACCACCGTAATTGGGCTCACCAAGTTTATAACTTTTATGCCACCAATATGTTCCCACATTATATCATAAATGTATTCGTAGATGGTTTTTGGCATTCGAATTATGAAATATTATGAAATATTTAATTAAATGTTCTCTAATAGCTCTAGTTTTAATTCGTTTAGAGAGTTATCTCATACAAATATGCTCTCTTTTCTGATAAAGCCGGCGGCATTCAGAGGTGTTTAATATGGATTAAAGTTGTTTAATTTATGGGCAGTAGGCTAGGGGACCTTTGTATGGGTGGAAGTGTTGGGAAAAAGATCGGAATAATGTAGAAACGTGGAAGGTACTGATCAAGATAATTCTTAGCAAGACGCTCTTGGCAGTCTCGTAGACAGAATTGTATTTCCAAGTAACTTTTCAGGAAAGACACACTTAAATATTAGTCTTCTAGACAGAACTTAACTGCACAGTACAATTACACCACTAACCAGGCGGGTATAAAAATAGTAGCAGATACGATCCAAAAATATCGAGAATATTTTTCTCACACCGTAAAATATAAAAGCCAAGAAGAAAGAGGAAAATGAACACCAAGAATTTTACGTGAAAACCTAAATCGGGAAAAGACTACGGGACTGAGTCCAGAAAGATCTCACTATGAAAAATATGAATTTTACAATATTTTCTAGAATCAAATATTCTAGAAATATTCACTAAGAGAAATTGACCACTCTTAGAACTCACAATATGCATAAAACATCACACTTATTTTCTCTTTCGCTCTTTTTTTTCTCTCTCACTTCTGCTTTTCTGATGATTCTTGCTGGGGGGGGGAGTATTTCCACTCCCCTCAACCCTCTATTTATAGAGGGTTGGGGAGACATCCTCCTTAAAAAGAGGAGGGCGTCGTAGGCTTTGCTGTAGCAAATAAGAACTTTGCTGCACAGTGCATGAAGACTTTAAGTCACCATTCACATGAGGAGAAATCTCATCAAATCTCCTCCTCTCGATTTATGAATAGCTATCTCTAATTTAGCTGAACTTCTACAGAATTCATGTTTATTCATTTGCAATATCTTCGTCATCATATTTGAGTCATTAGAATCGAATATTTTAGAAATATTTACTAAAAGAAATTAATCACTCTTAGAACTCACAATGTGCATAAAGCACAACACCTATTTTTCTATGTCACTTTTTTTTTCTCTCTCACTTCTGCTTTTCTGATAATTCTTGCTGGGGTGATTATTTATACTCCCCTCAACCCTCTATTTATAGAGAGTTGGGGAGACACCCTCCTCAAAAAGAGGAGGGCTCCGTAGGCTTTGGTGCAGCAAAAGAGGAGCCCTAAGGTTACCTTAAAACTACATTTTTAAATCGTAAGCCAAGAGTTTCTCATCTTGGGCATTTTCAGACATATTATGAAAAGTACCAACTTTATAACAGGCTTGTTTAGGCTTACGCAATGCCTTAGAGCTCTCATTCTTGATCGAGTTTACCATGTTTCTGACATGGAAATGAAAGCATACGTACATCTTTTATAGAGGCCAGACAAGCTTCTCGTAAGGGGAAGGTTCAATTATCCTCCTTCGCCTGCTACCCCCTCTGGTCCATCATCTGCTGCTTTATGACTTCCGTTGCCCATCCTATCCCTACAGAGGATCGCGCTGTTTTAGACACTAACTGTTTTGTTTATGCGATAATTGATGTCACCGCCGAACACATTTTCCAGAAAGCTGCAGACTTTTCATGGTTTACGAGCCGTTGACGCAACGAAAGTCGAACTCCCAATTTCGGCAATCACTTGAGAGATCGCGAGGTTGGTGCTAGATCGGAGAAGGGGATGCCACAGGCCCTGTGACATGAAATGGGATGAAAGGACTTCTAGAATGCAGCATAAGAAGGAGAGAGATAGAGCAGGATTTGGAATTACCTGCAGATTCGCTCTCTTGGACTGCCTCCAAAGAAGAGAAGCTACACCTGAGCTTGTCTCCAAAACTCCCACACCCATTCTGACCCGAATGCGTAGTTTTGATCAAATCAAACCCAACTGATCTGAATGTCTTGGTTGAGACTCACGGGTAGCTTCACTTTGCCCACCAATTATTTATATATTTGATAGACGCCACGTGCGGGTCCACATGTAAATGTGTCGCTCCGAATTCTGCTTCTTATACGACAGCTAGGCTGAGCTTGAGACGTCGGGAGAGAGAAGGAGAGAGAGCGAGAGAGAGGGTTTCTCTGTTTCTACAGTAATCTCGATCTCCAGATTCATCGGAGCAATGGCTGACGAATCGTCCCTCAATCGCTGGACTTCCCTGGTAATGATTCCCTTCTCTCTTTTTGTAATGCGTGAAAGAAAAAAAACGTAATTTGCGATCCTGGCAAGCTGCATTTAGCTGAATCTTACGACAGTTGAACTTTTTTACCTGAATTTGTTTGGTATACCAATGAAAAAAAAACAGAGTAAAAGAAGCTAGCAAGTCTACTTGAGTTTTCTCTGTAGCCAAGTGACATACTGTCTGCTTGCATGAGCTTTTCCCATTTTCTGGAAATGGTTTGAATAGATTTATACTTTATTTTTTGTTCCTTGGTCATTGTTTTATAAATTGTAGTTCTGTTGGATAGGTTTTAGCTTTTCTCTCTGCATGGATTTTGACAATTGCAAGTTTTTTCTAAAACTAATGTTATCTGGAATCAGTTTGGTTAAAAAAGGATGACAGAGTCACAAAACGAAAAAATCCCCGACGCACCAATAAGTAATGCCAATGGATATGCTGCATATGGTTCTATGCTTAAGAAAAACACATCCGATATGGCCGTATATGGCAATACCGAAGCCAGGTTATTGATTATGTTTATCTCGTCGTTATATGGAGGTCGCAGAGTGGTTTGAGATAGCTATTAACACGTGAAACCTATTTAATTTGCAGGGAAGCTCAGCTCACTCATATGGCGTTTTGTCTAACCAACAGCCATTCATACCGTGAGATTTCATTAACTTATAGCGCTTTTCTGTACATTGCTGTCTGAAATATTTAAAAAACAACGGCATTACGACCCAACATCTGTACAATTCTTTAGGGAAAATATTGACTCAAACAAATGTGATCGTCGTAATTTAATGATATTTGAAATTAACGAACCAAAACCTGTCCATTCTTTTACTTTTTGAAAGAGGATAACGTTGAATGCTGAAGTAGGATTCTAGTATTCTTTGTCCGGTAAAAATATTTTGCAAAAAATACTAAAAAACTCATTTTTGTAGTTTTATATGACGGAACAGGGTAGAAAATGAAGACATTGTGGGTTTCTAGAAGTTTACTTTATAAAATGTATATCACAAAGTGGCAAGTGATTGTGTGTCTTACAGAGGAAACATTATATTGCATCATGACACGGTAAAAACAATTACCAACTAAATATGGTATGGATTAGCAACTAGTACTTCCATTACCTTCTAGGGGAAATTGCTTTTTATTTTCCTTGAATTTTCTACTTTTTCCTGTTAATTTGTTTTGTTCTCTTTCCAGACAGAAGTCATTGCTTCCTCCCTTTGAGTCTGTAGACATGCGGAATTTAGCAGAAAGCTTGTGCAGGTAATTGATAACAAAAGAAAAAACCTTTAGTTGAGGAAAAACATTTGTTTCATGTGAAGACCCTATGAGCTGCAGCACACATTAGGCTCGAGATAACAAAAGATTTGTGATACTCCAATGTAGAGATATCATCCGAGGAAATCCAGAAGTAAAGTGGGAAAGCATCAAAGGTTTAGAAAATGCCAAAAGATTGCTAAAGGAAGCAGTTGTCAAGCCGATAAAATAAACCAAGTATGTGTTACAAATAACATGTTCTAAAAGAGTTTAGATAATACTCACTCTACAGATTTCGTTTGGAGTTATTAAATGAGAAAGCTCAACATAGTATGAACTTACTATATGAGCAAATCATACTATAGCTTCACATATATCTTTTTCATGTATTACTAAACTTATTCGTTTCATGATGCAAATATAGTTTTCTGGCAATGCTTGACAAAGATAATACAAGTACAATTACCTGATTGAATTCTGCATTTAACAATTTCATCAAATATTCTTAAAATTTAATGAGCCAACTTGGTGATTGGATTTGTTGTCCTCATAGTAAATATGTTCTGCCTTGATTACTTTTTTTTTTTACATGGATCTAAGGTTTCTCTAATCATCTTGCAGGATCACTTTCTAGCCTCTAAGTAACAAATATATATTTCATGGACAAACTAGAATGCCATTTTACTATCAAAATTTTGTAGAAATTATGAATATTTCAACAACTCTATAACAATGACTACTATTAGCAGTTGGAGGGAAGCCAATGTCTTTTGAGTTATTGAATATTAAAGTTTATAATATTCACACAACTTCAAAGTCTTTCACCATCAACGTTTTCTCTTGATTTTATTTTGAAGGGAAGAGTATGATGTCTCATATATTCTGATACGATTTCCTTCAAAAAATTTATCCTTGAATCGAGTAACAACTCATTGTTCCGTCATTGAGAGAATCGTAAGAAATTTGAAAGAGAGAAGAGAAAGAGAAAGAGGGGCAAAAACTAAAAATAAACTTTTCTTATTAATCATATTTTTTCTCATCAGGTTACAACCTCTTAAATAGAATAAACTTAACCTAATTTAAATAAAAAAATATTAAATAAGATAATTAACCATACTACAAAATAAGAAATTATAATTATCTAATTTAAATAAAAAAAATATTAAATAAGGAAATTATGATATTACGAAATAAAAATTATAATTAAAAATTGCTAATTTTTTTTCTTGTAATATTGTTTTCCAATAAATAAATCTACTTGAGTCACGCCCATAACATATTCCAACCAAAGTCTGTAGAGATATTTGAAAATTGTTATAGTGTAATTATCCTCTCTGCACTCTGCAGGGTAAGTGAGTCAGGACAAGTAAAATAGCCTCTCATTGAAGAGATTGCAAAAAAATGTGCACAATAGAAATATTGACAATAATGATGTCNTAGGTTAGTTGCCATAATTCTAATAGTTTCCCTATTTCTAGTTTTCTGTAACCTATTTAAAGACAACCTCTATATGAGAAAGATATCAATCAAGCAAGTCTTTTTTTATTTCTTCTTCTTTTCCCTAACTCTATCTCCCTATGGCCGGAAGAGGGATGGTTACCCGATCCCAGGGTAAACACCCTGAGTCCGATCCTAACAATTTGGTATCAGAGCCAAATCTCTCATCCGAATCTGAGCACAACTCTCTGACCGTCTCAGCTAAGGGGGAAGAATCCTCGATGTTGTGTTCGTTAATGCAACGAATGTTTCAATTTATGGAATCCCAAGACGAACGTGCACGGGCTAATCACGAAGCCCTAATGCAACAATTTCAAAATTTTCAGGCAGGAACCCGACCACCAGTACTGCCCGTCGCATTGACAGAGCCCACCGCCGGAGTACAATTCCGCGCACCCCTGTTGCCACTACCTACCGCGCGAACACTGCCGCAGGAGCAGATCGCCCTAACGCCGGTCATACCCACACGCTCAGGACCAAGTTCGGCGCACTCGACAGCCACACCTGCGCCCCAGCACCTTCTGCCGGAGCCGTCACCCACCGCGTCGCACGCCCCATCGGCTCGCACGCTCTCTGCGCCGTCGTCTGCGTCGCCAGCACAGCTCTTCGTGACCTCCGCAGCTTCCGCGCCGGCCCCCTTTGCGCCCAACGCACCCTTCGCTCTGCCGCCCTCTGTCGCGTCGAGTTGGACGCTTATGCCGCCTCCGCCAGCCGGCCCCACCGCATCAGCATGGTGGCTCGCGCCGCCACCGGTTGCGTCGGAACCCTATCTTGCACCGCCACCCGCCACGCCCGGTCCTCAACTCCAATTCGTCGGGCCCAATTATGGCGGTCACATGCCTTGGCCAAGTATCGCGTCTAACCCATTTACTTCGTGGCCGCAAACCAAGGGAACTCCACCAATCTTCGGTGGCATTACTACCGGCCCAAGAGGTCTATCTCAGACAGACAAAAGACAGTTCGATGCAGTACGGCCCACCAGACCAGTCAGGGCTGATTATCCGATAGCTGATCCGGACTCAGCAGGACCATATGTCACCTACCCCAGCGAGGGAACAAGACCGATTATACGAGCCCGTTTAGATTTTCCCACTTATGATGGCTCTTCTGACAGCCGCAGATGGTTAACCAGATGTGAGAATTATTTCCAAAGCCAAAATATTTCACCTCACGGGTGGTGGGACTCGCAGCATACCACTTGAACGATGAGGCAGCGGATTGGTATGAGAGGTTTCGTGAAGAAGATACTGAGCTATCATTGTTCCAATTCAAAGAATCTTGTCTGGAGCGTTTTGGGGCCACAATTCGACGGAATACACTTGGTGCCCTAATTGACTTAAAACAGACAGGTTCAGTGGCCCAATATCAGAAACAGTTCCAGGCACTATTTACCAGGGCCCTATCTGTCACCAAAGAATAAGTCGTGGATCATTTCACAGCAGGCCTCAGTGAGCACTTACGAGTTGAGGTGAAATTACAGAATCCACCTACCTTAGAACGGGCTATGACCTTAGCTCGAGCTTTTGAACAACGATTATATTCAACTCCACCCCAAACCCTTCGACGGTTTACGCGCAGCCCGGGTTACGTCCCAGCTCCGCCAGTCGCGTCGACTCAGATTACACTCACGGCCAAGCCAGCTGGTCAGCCTCCGTTTAAACGGATTTCTCGAGCTGAGATGGCCGAGTGGCGATCTCGAGGATTGTGTTATAATTGTGACGAGACTTTTACCCGCGGTCATGTCTGTAAACGCCTATTCCGCGTTTATTGTGACGTGGAGTTCGAGACCGAGGACGACCAAGACGAGGAACCATTAAGGGACGTGGAGGAGGAGGAGCCCACCGAACCCACGATTTCCCTTAACGTCATATCAGGCTCCACAAAGACCGCCTCATTGACCTTGGCAGCTATCTTTGCTTCGCATATTCTCCGGAGTCTTGTTGACACAGGTAGCACGCATAATTTCTTGAGCGTTAGAGCAGCATCACGATTAGGCCTCCATCTCGTCCTCGAGCCCGCATTATCAGTTTCAGTCGCCAATGGGGAGCGAGTGCGTTGTCTAGGCGCTTGCCGCGACCTTTCCTTTTCTGTTTCCGGGTTATCTTTCACCGCTGATTTCTTCGTGATTCTCCTCTCTGGTCTAGATGCAGTTTTGGGCGTTCAGTGGTTACGCACACTCAGACCGGTAACATGGGATTTTGAGGCACTAACCCTCCAGTTCACAAGGCACGAACGTCTAGAGACTTTATCTGCTTTACACCCCAGACGGGAATCCCATCTCTCTATGCTAACTCCTTCGGACACTCCAGACGATCTCTTCGAGTTATTGTAAAGGTTTGAGGACCTTTTTACTGAGTCGAGTGGTCTCCTGCCCATCCGACCTTGTGACCACCGTATATGTTTATCGCAGGGTTCTGATCTTGTCTTCGTTCGTCCATATCGTTATCCAGATCTCCAGAAGGATGAGATTGAGCGCCAGTGCACCCTTATGCTCCAGCAGGGTATAATTCGGCCCAGCCGTTCCCCATATTCTTCACCAGTACTATTGGTCAAGAAACAGGACCAATCTGGGCGTTTTTGTGTGGACTATCGCGAGTTGAATACGCGGACCATTAAGGATAAGTTTCATATTCCAATGGTTGATGAGTTACTTGATGAGTTACACGGAGCCACCATATTCACCAAGCTGGACCTTCGCTCCGGTTATCATCAGATTCAGATGGACCCGGCAGATGTCGAAAAGACGGCATTCCGTACTCATCACGGCCATTTCGAATTCTTAGTTATGCCCTTTGGCCTTGCTAACGCCCCTTCGACAATCCAAGCTCTCATGAACGACGTATTCGCGACTCATCTTCGGTAATTCATCCTGGTATTCTTTGATGATATTCTAGTATACAGCCCCACACTTACAGACCACATTCGACACCTAGACCTTACATTTAACCTCTTGCGCCAACACAGACTAGTTCTTAAGCGGTCCAAGTGCGCTTTCGCGGTTTCTTAGGTGGCCTATTTGGGTCACGTCATATCAGCTGCCGGAGTCTCTAGAGATTCGGATAAGATCCGCAGCATTTCGTCATGGCCTGTTCCGACCTCCGTTACAGCCTTACGAGGTTTTCTTGGTCTCGCCGGGTATTATCGAAAATTCATTCGCAATTACGGCAGTACGGCTACTTCTTTAACTGCCCTCTTGCGTCGCAACTGTTTTACCTGGTCGGAGGCGGCCCAAAGCGCGTTTGATTCCCCGAAGTCCGCGTTAGCACATGCACCAGTCCTACGGATGCCAGATTTCACCACCGATTTTATGGTGGAGTGTGATGCTTCGGGGACAGGTATTGGCGCAGTTCTGCAGCAGGAAGGCCACCCGGTCGCTTATTTTAGTCGCACTCTCGCAGCTGGACATGGATCCTTAGCAGCATATGAGCGCGAGCTTATTGGGTTAGCCCAGGCCGTTCGACATTGGTGACCTTATTTATGGGGCCGAAAGTTTATAGTCAGAACCGACCATTACAGTTTGAAGTATCTCCTTGCGCAGAAGGTTTCCTCCTCCCCACAACAGCATTGGGTAAGCAAACTCTTGGGGTATGATTTTTCAGTGGAGTACAGACCGGGTCGGCTTAATGCCGCTGCAGACGCGCTCTCTCGTCGAGACGAGACGCCACCTCATCTCATCGCCATTTCGCGACTATTTTCGACACTTTTGGACGAGGTCCGTCGCGACACAGCTTCATCCGAGACCACATGCCTTCTCATCCACCAGATCGCGGCAGGTGAACTATCTTCGGCATGGACGGTTTCCGATGGATTGATTTTCTACAACCGTCGCGTTTATGTCCGCCCTGAGTCGTCTCTCATCCGCATTATTTTGGCTGATATTCACGATTCCCGACATGAGGGCATCCAGAAGACTCTTCTTCGTATTCGCACAGATTTTTATTGGCCGGGCCTGCGTGCTTCGGTTACCTCTTATGTTTCGGCTTGTTTGGTTTGTCAGCACCACAAGTCCGAACACTTACAGCCGGCAAGTCTTCTACAACCGCTACGTCTACCCGACACGGTTTGGGCAGATATTTCAATGGACTTCGTGGACGCCTTGTCGCGGGCTGAGGGCAAATCTGTGGTTTTGGTCGTGGTAGATCGGTTTTCCAAATATGCTCACTTCATCGCAATGTCACACCCGTAGTCAGCTCCTTCGGTGGCCAGGGTTTTCTTTGAGCAGATTGTACGACTCCACGGCATTCTAGAATCTATTGTGAGTGATCGGGACCCTGTTTTCACCAGTCGTTTTTGGCAGGAATTATTCAAGCTAGTAGGATCCAAGCTAGCTCTTTCATCCGCAGAGTGATGGTCACACGGAAGTCGTCAATCGCACCATGGAGATGTATTTTCGCTAGGGGTGGAACCCGCGGGTTCGGTTCGGGTTTTTACCTCATAAATAACCGATCCAGCGGGTTCGGTTATTTTTTTTCGTATCCATTCGAGATCCGATTGGTTATCAAATCCGACCGATATCCGATCCAAAATTTTGGTTCGGTTACGGGTTGGATTCGGTTAACCAATATATATTGAAAAAAAACACAAAACCTATTATAAAAAAATAAATAATAATTAAAAAAAAATGAAAGTGAGCAAATGCCAACCTACATCAACCAAAAAAATGAAACCAATCAACCTACAACGAAAAAAAATGAAAGCAAATGCCAACTACATCAACAAAAAAAATGAAAGCATATGTCAATCTACATCAACCAAAAATTGCGAGTAAAATAGAGCAAAACTACAAGCGTTTAAGAATATTACAAAATAGAGAAGATCAAATTTCTGGTCCGAAAAGCGATTAAGAATGCTACGAAATCAACACAAAAAAAGTCTAGACGATTCTTTTAAAAATCTGAACAACTGAAGCATGATTTAATATTTTAGACAAAAATCGGGTCATTGGATCGGTCCGGTTTGGTAAGGAAAAAACCAATATCAAATCCAATAAAATTCAGAAAACCGTGGGTCGGTTTTTATCCAATATTTTTTTTAAAAAAACCGAACAGAACCGATCCAATTGATTGGATCGGTTCGGTTCGCGGATCGGACCGATCCAATTGCCACCCCTAATTTTCGCTGCTTGATTGGGGAACAACCCAAATCTTGGTTACGCTGGTTGCCTTGGGCAAAATTTTGTTACAATACTTCATTTCACTCATCTATCCAGACATCGCCATTCCAGGTAGTTTATGGTCTCCCTCCCCCGACGATGCTCACTTATGAACCTGGAGCAGCCAAGGTTGCTGCAGTCGACGAAGCCCTACAGGTCCGGGACCAAGCTTTGACTCATATTCGTGAAAAACTCACTCAAGCTCAGAACTGTATGAAGGTTCAGTATGACTAGACTCACCGCGAGGTTATCTTTCAGATAGATGATTGAGTTTGGCTCCGTCTCCACCCTTTACGACGCCGCACTCTCACCAAGTCTGCGCTTCATAAACTCCTTCCAAAGTTCTATGGCCCATTTCAGATTGTGGAACGCATAGGAGATGTTGCATATCGACTGCAGTTGTTGGATAACTGCTGCTTCCACAATGTTTTTCATGTCAGCCGGTTGAAACCATTCAAGGGCACCGTTCCTACAACACCTTCTGTTCTACCACCTGTTCAGGACGGTCGTACAGTTCTAGCACCTGCTACCATTAACCGCGCGCGCCTCAATCGTGGTAAATGGGAGTTATTGGTTCAGTGGGATGCTTTTCCGTCTGAGGACTCGACCTGGGAGGATCTCACTGTGTTTCGTGCTGAGTTTCTTTCCTTCCAGCTTGAGGACAAGCTGCTTTTCGCGGAGGGAAGTGATGCTATGAACCGAAGCCTTATAGACTCGTTTGTCGGAAAGCAATATTCTCGTAGAGTCTAGTTATTGCTTCCTAATTTGAATATTTCCTAATTTGAATTAGTATAAATTAAGTTAGTTGCCATAATTCTAATAGTTTCCCTATTTCTAGTTTTCTGTAGCTTATTTAAAAGAAGCCTCTAAATGAGAAAGATATCAATCAAACAAGTCTTTTTTTGTTTCTTCTTCTTTTCCCTAACTCTATCTCCCTATGACCGGAAGAAGGATGGTTACCCGATCTCAGGGTAAACTCCCTGAGTCCGATCCTAACAGAAATCAACTAATTGTTTTAAAGGCAGACTATGCTTGCGAAGGCAGTTGCAACCGAGTGCAAGACAACTTTTTTCAATATCTCAGCATCATTTGTTGTAAGCAAATGGCGTGGTATGTCTAGAGTCTAAATAATTCTTTGTTATTTTTATTATTTTCTTCTTTCAATGCAGTCTAATTGCGGACGTTGGAACTTGTTTCTCCACTAGTAATACGATGTACCTAGTTTCATATTTGTGTATATGTTGTCAAACAAAATTGTGCATCTTTGACATGATTTTTTTCTTAAAAGAAAAACAGCTAGACATCAATAGCATGTCAAGTTCACCATAATCCTGTTAGAGCAAAATCGATGATGGTATATAAATAATGATGTTTCTTGTTCGAAATACTTCATTTGTAGATGCTTTTTGAACTAGCAAACATTTGATTATCCATGTTTTTCAAAAGATAACGATATGTTTTTTTATTGTAACTGAACCATCTATGGTGATATATATTCAGTGTTTACATTGATTGATATCTTCGTCGTCTATTTCTTCTATTTAATTAAGGAAAAAATTTTCTAAACATTATTTTCAAAATTTGTTATTGTGTTCTTTTACATGCTTTGAATTGTCTTCCTAGAAGAGATGACGACGACTCTGTGTTTTTCATAATTGATGAAATTACGGGTATGCAAAACCCAAAATCTTTGAACAATACAGAACAAAACTCAAATTGCCTTCAAAATTAACTATAAGGCAAATAACCAAATTTCATTGAACCAAAATTATCATGTTAATTTTTTTCAATTAAACTATTAAAAAAAGATCAAATTTTTCAATAAGAACTCAAAAGGAGAAATGTATCGGTCACAAAAGCAAAATTTTAATATTAATCACCACGACAATATCTTACAAAATTATTGTTTTAAGCTAAAACAATTATTTAAAATAATAGAAATATTCATAAAAATCTTAAGAATATTCATAAATAATCTATATATAGAGGAAACTAAACAAATCCCAAGGGTGAAAATTAAGGTTTAAAATAGTGGAAGCAGAATGAGGTGCTCCGCTGGGATGGGATGGGCCTGAACAGTGCACACAACATGCAGGCGGACATAGTGTGCTAACTGGCACAGAGCGCCGTTGGACAAAGGTCACGGACGGGCACCCTGTTCAGCACAGGTGGGTGCACTGCTCCTGTTGGGGGCATGGACCATATCTGTTTTGTGGCCTTTTTTTTAATATTTTGGTCATTTTGTGTTTTTTCTTATTGAACTTTTCATTGGTCTTTCTACGTCTTTTTAGTCTTCATGATTTTTGGGCTTGATTTCGAGAACAACTCAAATTACATGATTTCCTCTCGTTTGTGTAAATTTGTTTTCGAATCTTCTAAATCATACACAAAGAAATCTACACTAGAAAGATACAAAAATAACCAAATGTTTTAGCCTAGCAACATTAGAAAAATTAAATACGTTGGAATACGTTGGAATACAAAAACATTTTGCTCCCATGTCAACATTACAACATTTTCTTCACTCTCTTTTTTCATCTTTTGTGCAACTTTGTACTCTTTCAGGTCATCGGTGATTATCATTTTTCTTCTAGGACCTCATGAATTTGCTTGACAATTTTCTCCTTTGGGAAATTATCTTAATCTTGTTGAAATTTCATAAAAAATGTTCTTTATAAATAAAACTAACCTCCTCTTTTATAGACTCTTTTGTTGGTAACTCATCTCGAAAAATTCTTTGCATTTTGATGAATTTCTTCTTCCTCCAAAGATTCAAATTTTAGACGGAAAATAACATTTTTTTTCTTGTGCTCGAAGCCTTTTATGTTACCTTTTATTTTGTATTTTTGTTTTCTTGTCTTTCTCTACAATTATATTATAGTTGTTTGATCGTTATTAAAGAAATTTTACACGGTTGGATTTCTTTTCGTTAATGTTACGGATGCTTTCGTAGGAAAATAGTAGACGAGTCTAGAGAGTCTAAGAGACTATTTTCTCATATTAGTCTTATCTTAGTTAGTCTTATATTAGTCTAAGGAATAAGTCTTATCTTAGTTAGTATTATCATAGTCTAAGGGATAACTCTTATCTTTGTTAGTCTTAGCCTAGTCTAAGAAATAAGTCTTATCTTTGTTAGTCTTATCCTAGTTTAAGAGATAAGTTTTATTTTAGTTAGTCTCATCTTAGTCTAGTCAGGTAGGTCTATCGAGTCTATTTAAAGGGACTTTAGCCTTTAGGGTTTGACATCAATCAATCAAGTATCTCTTTTAATTATTTCTTCTCTTTTTCCTAACTCTATCTCTCTATGGCCGGAAGAGAAATGGTTACTCGATCCCAGAGTAAACAACCTGAGTTCGATCCTAACAGTTAATAGTATCATTTGACCTCTTATTGCTTCAATGTATGGTTCTTTGTTTTTTGTTCTATCAATTATTTCTAGTATCTCTCTATACCTTTGTCGTTGAATTCTTTGAGTTCTCTCCACAAACTTCTGATTTTTTTATTTTGTTTTATTGGGTAGCATTATTCATCTCCCTCTTGTGGACTTATGTATTCCTTGTGAGAGTTTCATTTTCCATATTTGATGGTAGGAAAATAATGAAGTTTCTAAATTTTTTATATTACTATTTTCACTTCTGCGAGGAATATTCAAAATTTTCTTCATTTTTTCAATAAATTTCAAAACTTTAGAAATTAGAAAAAAAAGAATATTTTTTTTTGTATCTGAAGAAAATGTATTAACAAAAAATTAAGACAGCTCTTGAATCTAAAAAACAAAGCTACTGGGTATGTAAAATTTGGGTATGTAAAACTTTTAGGCTGGGTATGTAAAATTTGTGTGTCCTGAATCGCCATGAATCAAGTATAAGATAAAGAACCAGACTTCGGTTAATTTTTATGAAAAAGTAAGTTATTGCTTTTATGAGATGAATTTTTCTTATTGAATTTTAAAGGAACAACTTGATATTCTTCGATCGTCTGCATGGAAAGATTGAATTTAATAACTTTAGTTCAACTAATGAGTTTGGTTCGAATCAAGCTCATTTTGATAACAACAGTTTCATAAAGTTTATCGATTAAGGTCTAGATCTTTAACATATACTTAATTCAAAGGCTATTCGAGTTTTTAGTCTGCATTGTTGAAAGGCTTTGAATTTTATATAATTGTGGCTTTTCCTATTTCCAGTGGCCCGTCGGTGCACCCCATTCCAATTCCTACTCTTTTCAACTCTAATTTGTTCCCATCTTGATATTTTCAATAGGTTTTATTTAGAAATAGACAATCTGTTGAATATTCCTAAGATATCTACTAATATTTTAATAATTATTTAAACTATTTAAACCACGTTGTAAGACACTATTGTGGTGATAAAATTTTATAAAAGCTGAGTTGAAATATGGTTTAATGATCTTTCAAACTGAGTTGAAATATGGTTTAATGATTTTCCTTTTATTTTGTTTGTCAAAACCAAATTAACAAATTAAAATTTTGCATATGTTATCATTGTTATAGTATCTAATCTTTAAAGGATTTTCCGCTTTGCAGGTGACTCTGAAAAGTTGATAAAGGTCTTGTTTGAGCTGGCTACATCATGCACCATCGACTATATTTCTAGATGAAATTGATGCGATTATTAGTCAACGTGGTGAAGGGCGAAGTGAGCATGAAGCAAGTAGACGTCTGAAAAGAGAGCTACTTATACAGGTAATGTTTGTTACTGCTATTAGGCATAGGCATCAGGAGGCATTTGAAGGAGCATGGAAGTAAAGTATAATCGAGGAGTTTTTTAATTATTGTTGACTTCACTTCCTTTAGTTGTTCCTCTGGTCTGTTAGATCATTTGCAAGACAGCATGTCTGGAGGAAGTTGATCAAATTTCCGGTGTTTTTTTCGTTGTTTCATTTGATAATATTTTCTGTCTGACAAGTTTACCTTTGAAAATGAAGTTCTCATCTTGACATTTAGCTTGAAGATGGTGAAGGGTTTACAAAAGAATTACATCAACACTACCAAAAAGATTTGACTCTCGTGATAAATTGCAGATGGACGGGCTAATGCAAACAAATGAACTTGTGTTTGCTCTAGCGGCTACGAATCTACCTTGGAAGTTAGAAGCAGCAATGCTTCGCCGTTCGGAAAGACGAGTATCCTTTATCATCAGTTCTTGCCGTTTTACTATTTTCCAGATTATGTTTATGTGAATGGCATATGATCTAAGAGGTGTTGGACGATGGAAACAATAGGTGATTTTTCCAGTCTTATATTCTTCAGTTTGCTTCATTGGGCTAATCCCTACATTATTCTTCAGTTTGCTTCATTGGGCTATTTTCCAGTTTGCTTCATAGTTGCGCTATGATTATATATTATACTTCCATTAGGAATTTTCCTTTGACCATGAAAAACAAGATCCTTGTGCCACTGCCGGAACCCAAGCAAGGAGGGTCATGTTTGAGTAGCCCGGTTATGAGGAACTTCCCAACAATCAACTTGTTGACAGAACCTACGGTTATTCCGGGTCAGATATTGGCATCGAAGACAAAAGAGGACATGTAATAACAAAAAAAGCTAAAGTAGAATGGAATGCACTGAGATTTTTACACGATCTATGTCAAATAAAGTAATCAAAAAAGTAAAGAAGGTACAAATAAATAGTGGGCTGGCTGGCACCAACTATGTTATCTTCATTTCGAACTTCGATGTGGGCCCACTCTTATTCGGCGGTGGGTCCCAGTGCTTCCAAAACGCGCCAAAGTGAATAAACTTTGGTGGGACACATTGGATGCTTTTTCCTCCTCTTTTTTTTTTTAAATAAATGAAAATTTGTAGCCGGCATATAACCAAGGACACGGGCGCCTGCTCGTTCCATTGCGCCAGTATTTGGCATTTGGGAAGGAGGAGGAAGATGAGTCCCTGCTTCAGACACAGGAAATGGCTACTCCTCCTCGCGTTTTTCTCTGCTCAGTTGCCCCCGCTAACCGTGGCAGACGACGGTATATAACTCACTCTCCCTCTTCCCACCTCTCCATATTTCTGATAGATCGCGTGTTTAACGAGTACGGTTTTAAGGAGTAGTGTGAGATGTGAGCTGCCCATTTGAGCATTATTTCTTGGCTGGAAGGGGGTTACTAGCTATGCGGCTCACTTTTGAGCTGGTTTCCCCCAAACCCTAAACGAAACTAGCTTCCTGCGTTCGTTTTCCATCTTTGCGACCCTGAGACTGGTGAGTTAAGCCACCAAAATGTAGTTGGCGTCTCACTATGAATTTTCAACACCATGCCGAGTCAAGGTAAAATTTATGTGTTAGGAATGGTGGTTAATTTGAAGTTTGAAGTGGTGATTACATACAAGCATTAAAAAGAGCACGTTTAATGATTATAAATTAGTAGCTGTGTTAATTAATTACTAATTAGCTTCCTCTTCTTGGATAGAGGTGACCACAGTTTGGGTTAGGTTGGATTCTCACGTGGCCAATCCAACTCGAATGAGTTTTTAATTAAAAGAAGAACCCAAAACTCGATTCAAACTATAAAAAAAATTATCGACCCAAACCAGACGGTATCAGATTAGGTTGGGTTGTTTTAGTTTGGTTTACATGTAAAATTAAAAAAATTATAAATATAAATACATTGTAATTCTGGTAAGTTTGTAATGATTCGTTATAGCTAATGTGCAAAGTGTCGACCGCAAATATAAAGTGTCAACTGCTTTTTGTAAGTTGTCGATCGCGTCTGTAAGGTGTCGATTGCGTAGGGCAGACATTGAGTTTTTCAATTTGGTTTGAGTTTCTGAACAAAAATTGAAAACTAAATTGAATTAAAATAGTCAACTGAACTCGATTCAAAACTGATTATTTGAACTAAAATCTGAGTCAAACTATTTAAATTGATTCAAACTTTCAAGTTAGTTGGGGCTGCCCACTCTTATTCTTGGCCACCCCGTGTTGCCCTACCACTTTTCCTTCTCCGCTTTCTGCTTCCGCATGCTTTACCATTTTACCCTTGAAAAAGGACGTTTTACCGGTCAAACTTAGGAGTTGTGGCGTGGACGGTCATGGCCCACGTCTCATTTTACTCTTACTATTTTAATTAATCTCCGCCACGCTAGGTTTGGTCGTCAATGGTGATTTCGAGACGGCGCCCACCGGCGGGTTCCCTAGCGACGCCGTATTAGACGGCCCAACCACAATCCCCAGCTGGACATCATATGGGACCGTAGAGCTGGTCGAGAGCGGCCAGAAGCAGGGCGGGATGATCCTGATCGTGCCGGAGGGTCGGCACGCCGTCAGATTAGGGAACGACGCCGAGATCAGGCAAGTTCTGACGGTGGAAAAGGGCTCCGTCTACTCCATCACCTTCAGCGCTGCTCGGACTTGCGCTCAGCTGGAGTCGTTGAACGTGTCAGTGCCACCTGCATCGCAAACAATAGACCTTCAGACACTGTACACCGTGCAAGGCTATGACCCATACGCACTGGCTTTTGAGGCGTCGGCTGATCGGGTGCCGTTGATCTTTCGCAATCCAGGTATGGAGGACGACCCCACTTGCGGACCAATCATCGATGATATTGCCATCAAGAAGCTATTCACTCCTGATAGGCCCAAAGGTACCCTTGTCTCATCGAAATTTACATTATTGTTTCAAGTGCTTACCTTTTCTTTAATGAAACTGCTCGAGAGTAGTGTTTTTGGTGTTATAGCTTCTTAGATTTCGTTGTTTTATCTTGTTTGATTTCATTTGATTTCATTTGATTCGGTTCAGTTTGGTTGAAAACATTCATTCAACACGCTATATGGAATCATATTTACAAGCTAATGATCAGTGTTTCTGTTTGATAGTTTCTAATTTGAGTCCATAGCTCCATTGGATTCGTGTAGTTTGGTTTGATTGGTCATCAAACTCGTATCACACGTATCAATTCATATTTGGAACAATCATACTTACAAGCTAATGACTAATGAGTGGAATATCATACTTGTGCAGACAATGCAGTGGTGAATGGAGATCTAGAGGAAGGCCCATGGATGTTTAGAAACACCTCTCTTGGTGTCTTGCTCCCCACCAACCTGGACGAAGAAACATCTTCACTACCCGGTTGGGTTGTCGAATCAAATCGGGCAGTCCGATACATTGATTCGTACAATTTTGCAGTTCCACAAGGCAAACGGGCAGTCGAATTATTATCAGGAAAGGAAGGTATAATTTCTCAGATGGTGGAGACTACTCCTGACAAACAATATACTCTAACCTTTTTGCTCGGCCATGCCAACGACAAATGCAAGCAACCTCTGGCCGTTATGGCCTTCGCCGGAGACCAGGCACAAAATGTTCATTACACACCGGATTCCAACTCCACTTTCCATGCCGTCAGTTTAAACTTCACAACAAAGGCAGACAGGACCCGCATCGCGTTCTATAGCATATATTACAACACAAGAAGCGATGACATGAGCTCATTGTGCGGGCCTGTGATAGACAATGTTCGAGTTTGGTTTGCTGGATCAATCCGAAAAGGAGTTGGATTTGTAAATATGGGAGTGGGAGTTGGACTTTGGTTGATTTTGTCGGCTTTGTTTTAAGCGTTGGTTGTGTTTGTGGCATGGGATTGGTAGCAAGAAGAAACAAGGCCCCCTGGTATTTTCTATGGAAGGTTGCTTCATTATGACATGTCTTTCTTGCGACTTATGCTTCAATATGAAATGACCTTATTTACCAATGAGCATGGCGAAAGTCTTAATTACTCTTTCCTTTTGAAGAATTGCTTTTCTGTTTAATTTGAGAATAAATGATGACATCTAATTGCCTTTCGTAACAAAAAAAGGAGGTATACCTTTTCTCACTTCTTGCCAAGGGAGTTGAATGGACTTACTTTGCAGAAGGACATTTTGGTTCTTCGCTGCTAATCGTATGAACGGATCAAGATTTTGAACTTCTATATACGTCATTGTTTTTTTCATTTTTCGAGGAAGTAGTTGTTTGAGGATGTGCGATATTCGTGACATTATAGTGTTTTCATTTACGCGAAAGTGACTCTCTTTGAGGATGTGCTATAAATGTTACACAGAGTTGTTGAGCTGTTCAAAAGGTATTTTGCGAAGATGTATATTTAAAAATTAGTCTCTCAAACGTTGCACCATTGTATTGTTGTACCACTATTCTCACGCATATTAATCTCATCAAATTACCAAAATATATCTCTATCTTCCTGGGGTAATTACATGGAGTGTTTCTGCTTAGAAGATCAAATGCAATTTACTATTTTTATTGCTTTTGTTGCTCCAATATTGATACACTGTTTTTAATTTTGAATGCTTTAGTCAGATGTTTTGGGTGACTTTGAAGATACATTGTTTTTAATTTTGAATGCTTTAATCAGCTGTTTTGGGTGACCTGGAAATTCTAGCCCTGCCCACACCATTCATTCATCTTATCCTCTGATGTGCCAAAGTTGTTTTTTATTGATTAATGTATGATATTGTGCGGGAGTGCACGAGAGATAATCTGGGTCGGTGGAAGCAAAGCATGATTCAATAAAACCAATGCTTGGACGTCCGATGATCACACAACCTTTGATGAGGGGTTCAGTGCGAGTCTCAATTATTGATACGTGCTCTTGGTTTCTATAATCAGCAGCGGGTATTTCTCCATTTCCACTTTCGGTTTTCCTTACGGAAACCAATAGAGTTTGCGTATGAATTCAGGTTGTCTGGATTGATTTTATGCGGAACATAGTGAATTCCAGAGGGATTGCTAGTGTAAAAACAAGGATACTACTGTTAATCTGACTCTTATGTTTTATTGAGAGAATGGAGACTTATCTATCATATAGCCAACGCGTAGAGTTAGATTAGGGTGCGATTTTTTTTTCATTCTCGAATTTTGTTCATGCATTTGAGTTTATTTAAGGTTATTGTTCCTCCCCATTTTAAGAATTATGACATGGTTTTTTGTTGAGTTCTTAATAGAAACAGCATTATAGAGTATGTAGTAGAAAGAACATCAGTTGTTGGCTGTGGATTTCATTCTTCGGGATTATAAAAATACAATCGTATTCTTAGGTTTCTATCCTTTGCAAATGTTCTACTTCTGAAAGGAATGTTATTTAATCAAAATTTAGGGATAAACTTGAGTTGAAAGCAGTAAATGATGGATCAGTCAACTATGCTGCGTTAGAAAAGAAGGCCAAATTCTATGAAAAGCTTGTGAGAGGAGAGCTTTCAGATGAAGAAGATCAGGAAAAATACTGTGTCGATTTTTTCCGGAAGAATATTGGACATGAGGAGTCACAAGAGCCACAAATTCATGATGCGTCTGAGACAGTGCCACAGGAAAATGAAGATGATGGCAGTGATGCCTCATTCTTATTTAACACAAAAGCTGGAGGGCTAGGGAGAACATCTGCTGTGATGGACAACAATGAACATAAGCGCTTTGTTTTTACTTTCTTGGTTGAGATTGTGATGCTAATATAAATTGAAAATCTCACATCTTGAAATTCTCAAAGACAATAGACAGTTGTCTAGCGACCCGATGAGATTTATGATCAGGCTAGGATTATTAAGAAGAAAAATGGATGCAATAGTATCTGTTTGTCATTCTAGAACTGCAACAATAACTCTTGGTAGATAATTACTATGCAAGTTACACTTTACACGCGTCTTTCAGGACGGAAATATTTTGGACAAAAGGGACAGTCATCATTTTAATTGAAAAACTCAGGAAATTTCTATCTGGTTGGTGTTATTTTTAAAGTCATTGTTGAAAACGTATGTGCCCTAATCTGAATCAAGTTGTGCATGAAGTTCATTAACCAACGAGGGCACGTATGCCATTTAATTGAATCCATTTTGACAAGTCATTTTATAGCATTGACTAATGTTTCACAGTAATTCATACAGGAAACCTTAGGCTTTTGTAAGAATGTCATTTGTTTTGATTCTGGCCAAAAATTTGTGGAATTCGATAGTTGACTTCGTTATTTATGTGCTTGTGGTTATGTTCAATATCAGGGAAGTTCACGAGGAAGCCAATGAAGCAAGAGAAAAGGCATCGGAGATTAAAATGCAGAGGCAAGAGCAAGCAGCAACGAAGCGAGAGAAACTTAGGCAAGCATACCTTCGAAAACAGCTGGAGAAATTGAGAGCCTCCTCCAGTTCAGGGCAAGCATGATGTTCTGGCTATTGCTATGGCGTAGATCTATGCTCACCATCTTACTACACTTGAATTTCTTCGAGTAGTTAAATATATGGAGTAGTGTCCCAAATGCTACTGGGTCTCTACATGCCTGAACTTGAGTCTAACGCCTTGACCACTTGCTCATCCTTACTTCAGCTCATGTACTTATAATCACATGCTATTACTTTAAATATCAATTTGACCAAAAAGGCCAAGGTTAAATAGGCAACGGCCATGTACGTTGGGCCACATAATGTTGCTATAATTTATGTAAATGTAAACCCACAACCGAAACAGCTTCGGGGATGAGTGTAGAATTGATTCAAGATCATCGAAACCACGCAAGGGCTTCATCACCCTCTTCTTTCGCAAGCGACCCACGACTGGATTCAAAATCTAGAGAATCCAATCAATGATACGGTCCAAGAACATCCTTCCAAGATCCAGGAGTTGGCAGTTGATGCATGAATTTTTGAGAAAACGAAAACGGTATGTCTGATGCAAAATATACGAAAAAGGTTGGAGCCGAGCAAACAACGAAGCTCGATCCAGTTTCAGACTCGTACAACATATAGACTCGTTCAGCGCAATGGATGGTGGTCATGGACTGCTTCCATGGCCAAAAGCAGCAGCGAAGAAGAGGCCTCCTCCATCTCCCTCGCCTGCGCTCTCATCTTCTCTCTCGCCTCCTCCAGCTTCTCTTTCAGCCTCCTCAGATCCTCCTCTTTCATCTCCTTCCCCGCCATTGGCCACCGCTTCCCCAGCTTCCTCTCCGCCACCTCTCCCTTCCTCTTCTCCTCCTCCAGCTCCTCCACTATTCCCATCATTTTCCTGTTCAGATCGCCCACTTCTCCACCGTCTTCAACCCATCTGCTCGAACGCCCACAAGTCGATTGGTCCTGATTTAGAAACATTTTGACGACGGTTTCCACATCTGGGTTGCCAAACGAGAACGGCTTTCCTCCCGGAGAGAAGACGAGAATGGCGATATCTGATCCGCAGAGAGTGGAGAGCTCGTTTGCTTTCTTGAAAACTCCCGTTCTGCGCTTGGAGAAGGTGACCTGCCTCGACGAGCTGTCCTTCACCATTTTCATCTCTATTTTTTTCCTCCCCATTTCACCAAATCTCCAGATTTTCTAACGTTGCTAATGCTGGATTGTTCTTCCATGTTTCTATTTAAGGCCCCGCATGGCTGCATTTGGCAACCTATTTACCCGCTTTCTCACGTTCACTTTAGGGTTGGTGGAATGCAAGTGATCCGCCATCTCTCTTCACAATTTTTATCATTGCATTTTCCCTGCAATCCAATGCTTTTTACAAAGAATTCATTTTGGAAGAATGTGTTAATAGGGAACCTGAAGCCTGATTAGGAGAGCTCTAAAGTGTTTCCTTTTCCTTAATAAGATATTTGCCCCAAATGAGCTTGCTTGTAAATAATTTTAAAAATTCACACTTGTAAAATAATGGGTGATGAATCAAACATTGTGAGTTGCAATTAATTCGAACTGAACCAAACCGGGTCAAAATTCTTGGTTTGGATTGGTTCGTTGGCTCCAGCAGACCAACCTTCCGTAACAGCTTCAATTATACGTGGAGTGTCATGACAAAGAACAAGCACGTAATAGCACCCAAAGCTACAGCTATGTCCAATGGGGTCCTACTTGTTTCATTGTGCACAACATGTCAGTATTTTCAAACATATGATAAAAAAATTAAAACCAAAATGTGCAATCAGTAACGAAATTCGAAGCACTGTTCACAATGCACCTCACCTTTTACGTAATTCCACCAAAATCAGTTCATGGTTTTCAGTTCCTGGAGCAAGTGTCTGAAATAAAACCCCATCTAAGCCTTTCCACAAAGGTCCATTTTCTCAGATCAAGACTAGAACAAACGGATATCAGAGACCAGAAACGTAGGCAATTGTCATATTCCACTAACATAAACATAAGCAGCCACAAGAATAAGTGTCTGTAATGGTTGTAAGAACACAATCAGCAGACAGAAATGAGAAATCGCCCTTATTCTAGATATTCCAGGCCACAGAGAGAAAGGCAGGAGAGGTGGAAACAGAAAGGAAACATAAATTAGTGCAATAGATAATCATACCGCAGCTGGAAGTAGTATTCTTTCAATCTTCGAAACCAAGTTTCCTAACTTCCATTTGAAGAGACTTGAGGTACTTGACGGCTTCATCTAGGACATCCACAGTATTCATTTGGTCACCTGCAGGAACAATCCCTCTCAATGCTTTAACCATCTTCTTCACTTTCTCTCCTCTCTCGTTACCATTAGAGCTCCTGCTGGTAGACCTCTGGCTAGAAGATGCCATCTTATTTGGGTTTAGATATTCCGCACAATATTCAAGGGACATAATCTCCTCGTTCCAACAAGAACTCCCAGTGGAGACCTCTTCCTCGTCATATTCTCCCTGTTCTTCCTCTTCAGAACTCAGTAATGCATCAATACCTTCGGAATCCTCTTTCATAGACAGTTTTTCTCTTTTGTCACCATTTTCCTCTCGAATCACAAAATTTTCTTGGATGTATTCAGCATAGATGTTTGCAGCATGTCCAGTGAATTTGTTGACCATTGTGGGATGAAACATTATCTGGCTACAGTTATCAGTGTGGTCAAAGATGATGAAATTTCTGGGACAAACATCAGAGGGTTGAAATTTGACGCTGTTCAGCCCCAAGTTCTTTGAGACAGGTGATAAACCGGAAGAATAAGCAGAAGTAACTGGAATCTTCGAATGATTATTAGCTCCTTCATTTGCAAGATGGGACATTTCACTTTTTCAGTACCAGTGTTGATCACTCTGCATTGGAAATCCTAACAAAATAACAAAGAAAAGATAGGCCACTAACTGCAAGGTAAAAGAACTGATGAAAGACCAAAAGTCAACGTATCGCCAATCAGGAGACAATAGAATTCAAAATCAACCACAGTTCAATCCGAAACCCAATATCCAAAAGCTTTTACCTAATTCCCCAAGTGTTCAGAAAGTATTCATAGCTCTACGTAACAGGTTTAAGCAACTGACGGAAGTACTCAGCCTGCATAACCGAGGAAAAAAGGACATTATAACTGCAATTCACAGGCCAAAAATAGTTGAAATTAGAAGGAAAAAAAAAGAACAAAACTTTACCTGACAAACTTGGATCACTTGATAGAAGGCAAAGACCCCAACGCTCATCTTAATCTTCCCAAATTCCTGGACAGCTCTGTATCCCCCTGCTGTTGCCCCAATGTACATTCTCAAACTGCCTGTCAGATTTCTAAAATACCCCAAACAGAACAAAATTCCTCCCCAAATCACTCTTTCAACTCCTACCTTCACCACAATGTGAAAAAATAAACAATTAATATTATTACTAGAATCTTGGATAAAATACTAGACCATTTAAAGAACCAAAAACAAAAGAATATTTTCAAGACTTAATGAGATTATCGTAAGACAACGTCTGAAATGTGACTATTGAAACAGCATAAAGAGCTAATACCAACCTCAAAAGTTTCACACGCTGAAGAATTCGTATGCTAGAAATTAACGATCAATTAAAGATTCAGAAAATGATACCATAAAACTACTGGATGACACCGAAGAAAACCACCAATGGAACACATTTGCTGCTGTAATGAGTGTCCACGGCATCCTGATAGTCTCCAATTGCAAGCTATAGAAATGGCAAAAACTAAAGTTCCACTGCCAACAAACCTACAACAAAAACGCAGATTGAAATATATGTTGCACTGAATCAAATAAAGAAACAAACTACTAAATGACAACAAATGCCCTGAACCCTAATAATTCGGTAAAAATATATTTTTGTAGAATAAATAAGTAAAAAAACAGTAGACAAGTTGAATTTGAAGCCTCAGTACACTTCAGAGTCTATTTGCACTCATCCTTGAGAAATCAATATGCCATATAGAGGAAAGCTAGAGTATAAGAATATAAAACGAAATCATCTGACCATACTAGGAGATCTTAGCGCATGGTAGATAAAAAAAGGAGATGACAAAAACAAAAAAAGTAGCACAAGAAGAAGCACTAGGAGTTGTTGTCCATAATGGATCAACAGGATTAAGGAAATCGCCATCATTATTTCACAGTAGATGACAAACAACAAGCATAGAAACACTATGAATTAAGCACTAGTAGAAGAAAAGAAGTAAGAGCAAATTTCCCGCACGCTAACAAACCCAAAAGAAACAAGCATAATTCTCACCTGACCAACAAAAATGCGGGTTCCACCGACAAAACTCAAATTGAAGCTCAAATTGCCAAAGCAGAGTAAAGAAAGCCCTTGTTTTGTAGCTGCAGCTGAAGATCCAAATTCCAATCCAATGCTCCTAGAGTTGGTGGGCGACCGACGGTGATATCTCCCTTTCTTTTTGTGGTTTGGGAGTGTGCGCATTTGGTCGGAGAGAGACATGGAGATCAAACTTAGAGAAGCCACAGCCGTCGGATTGAAACACTTTCCGTAACTCACGACATCGGATTATGGCCGTCCGACCAAGCACGCGCGACCTGAATTGGATAGATGGGCTCCACATGTTGGATTAATTGGCGATCAACCAAACATGAAATAATGCTTCCATTTGCTTTAGACCCGGTTAAAAAAATAACCTGAACCTTGCATTTTATTTTTGGGTAGCTCGACAACTGAAACACTGCCGACAATGTACAGAAATCAATCGAGTGTGTGCGTTTTAGAGAAGAAAGAGCCACGGTGGAAGCGGGCCATTGCTGGGCAGGAAGCTCTGGGCTCGACTAGTTGAATCGGGAGTGAATGAGAAAAGTTGCAATTCTCCTCCCCCTCTGCAGCCCGGAATTTGATCGAGATGGCCCATCATTACACGTGGCTTTTCTTTAGATTGGAGAACATGTCCAAAAAATTTAGTCTTGTGGTGGTAAATGGATCTGGGCACGCCACGTAAGATAGAGTGGAATTTCAACGTTGCCGCAACCAATAGAAATGCAGATTACGATCTCCATGGATGAGGAACCCTCCCTCCATAAAGGCCATCTTTTTGCTTCATCATATTCATTGTGACCCATCGATTTCTTCTTCCGGCCATCTTCATCCCCTCCCACTTACAGCAATGGCCTCTTCCACCATGGCTCTTTCTTCTCCCTCACTCGCCGGCAAGCCCGTCAAGCTTTCCCCCTCCGCTTCCGAGGTCGTCGGGACCGGAAGAGTAAGCATGAGGAAAACAACCGTAAAGCCCGTGGTACGGTCCCGACCGAGTCAAGTATCTGGGTCCATTCTCCGGCTCTCCTCCGTCCTACCTGACTGGGGAGTTCCCTGGTGACTACGGGTGGGACACCGCCGGACTCTCCGCCGACCCGGAGACATTCGCCAAGAACAGAGAACTGGAAGTCATCCACTCCAGGTGGGCCATGCTCGGCGCTCTCGGATGCGTCTTCCCGGAGCTCCTCTCCAGGAACGGAATCAAGTTCGGCGAAGCCGTGTGGTTCAAAGCCGGATCCCAGATCTTCAGCGAGGGAGGGCTCGACTACCTGGGCAACCCAAGCTTGGTCCACGCCCAGAGCATCCTCGCAATATGGGCCTCTCAGGTCATCTTGATGGGCGCCGTGGAGGGATACCGCATTGCCGGTGGGCCACTGGGAGAGGTGACCGACCCGATCTACCCTGGTGGAAGCTTCGACCCATTGGGTCTGGCGGAGGACCCAGAGGCATTCGCAGAGCTGAAAGTGAAGGAGCTGAAGAACGGGAGGCTAGCCATGTTCTCCATGTTCGGCTTCTTCGTGCAAGCCATTGTCACCGGAAAAGGTCCGCTGGAAAACCTGGCCGACCACCTGGCCGACCCCGTGAACAACAACGCTTGGGCATATGCCACCAACTTCGTCCCCGGGAAATAAGCTCTGGCAATGGAGTCATTTTCCTGCGTGATTCTCTCCCTGTTACACTGCTGATTGAGTTGCGAACGTGAACGTTGCTTCCAAAACGCTCTAATAGCTGACTTCTTTAATCAATTTCGCAAACTAATCAAGCACAGAATCATATTACAAGTAAAATAGCTGCAAACACTGTACTGGACTCTCTTAAACGTTAGATGATTCAAACTATCATTCATATTTTAATCGACCCAGCCTATTATCTGTACTTATATACCTCAGCGAAATCACTCAAGTCTGACAGACTACCTTGAGCTTGAGCAAGTAATGATTACTTTTCTTGACATCTTTGGAAGACGGTCCCAGTTGTCTTTTAACAGCTTCTTAACATTTTAATCACGTCAATCTTTTATTACATTTTAATATGGTATTATTAGTTAAATCTTCGTTGTAACATATAGCCTAATACTTGAAAAAAGTGAAACAATTAACTTCTACAAGTAAAAGTTTCTACTTCGAATCAAGTGTTCTTTTCAGCGTCTTCTTTTTCATCGTCTACTCTGCCTTTCCCTGAGTCTAACGCTGTAGATTGCATTCCGGCGCAGACTCATCAGAAGCTTCAGCTTCGGCAGCCGCGATAGTGTGGGAAAGAGTGGGCGAGTGGGCGAGATCGTCGAGGTAATGCTGGTATCCGTAAGAAACGAAGCCCCACACAGACAGCACCAAAGCCATGGCCTTAATCCCATCCATTTTATCCCCAAAGAAGACGACGGCCAATACAGGAACAACCGGCAGTCCCACCGCGCTTATTGCGTTAGAAAACAGCGCCGAAACTTCGAAAACCAGACCCACCAGCCCCACCGAGAAGCCCTGCCAAGAAACTGCAGTCCCAACCAGATTCATCACGTATGAAACTCTCCCCACCTCATATCCATCCATTTCCTCGTTCAAACGCCTGAAATCCCCGCTCCCGAAAAGCCCCACCAGAGTAAACAACGACGCAAACAGAGACTGGTACACGATCATGTCAATCACGGCCTTGAAACTCTCCGTCTTCAGCATCCTTTTGAACACTAACTGTGTCACCGACAAAAGTAGCCCGTACCCGGCTGATGCAGCGATGGTGCAAACAAACCCAATCGCGTATTTCTCTTTAGACACATCAACCGTAGAGCTGTCTGAATTTGTCTGGAAAACAAGGAGGACCGATGCCACAGTGAGGAGAACAAGCGAATTTATGATGTAAGGAGTGAACTTCTGAGAATTCAAGAAGAAAGAGAAGACGGCGTTGAAAGCCAACTGAGAAGAACAGATGAGAGAATAGGTCGAAACAGGAAGATAATTCAGCCCTATTGTGTACAAATAACAGTCACCGGCGACGAGAAGGCCGAGACCGGAGTAAATCAAACCAAGAAGGTAAATGGAAGGTGGGATTCCGAGGGTATTGTGCGGGAGGGAGAGAGAATGTATGTATGGAGCGAGAAAGAAGTAGAAGGGAAGAAGAATAGGGAAACCCACGACCTGAACGAGGGTTCCAAGCCAGTTGCTCTTGCCACCTTTGTCGAAGTATTGTCTTCCCAAGAGAGTAGCCGCAGCTTGGCCGGCGATCACGAGAAGAGCATAAATGGCAACTCTTATCCACTTGACGTACTTTCTCATCTTCTTAGAGATTGAAATGGGTTCGCTGCTTTTTCCCGTTGCAGTCATCTCTCCAGATTCTGGATTGCAGAAACACAAGGCAGATGAGCTTGCCATCATAAAACGAGAAGAGAATCTTCTCATAATTTTGAGACAAGATACAGAGACACGACATATGTTTATCGATTAATGTGAAATAAATCATTGAGATGCGATCCTCTTCGAGGATTAGGCCAATTATCCCAGTGTTTCTATCACGTGATAGAATCCCTAATCCCACGTCTCTTGACAAGGCAAGCCTTTGGAAAACTCAAAACAGAGGAATTGACTTTGTGCAACCAGCTCTCAATTGAGCCGAACAAGACAATCAGAGTTGGAACAGTTAACGGCATCATGAAATGTCGTAGTATGATGCTTGCCTCTTAGAAATGAAAAAAAAAAAAAAAAAAACTTAAAAAGCGCGACAAGTCTTCCTCTTTCATCTACGAATTCTCAAAACTCTAAACACAGATCTCGTAAGTGCAACAAAAGAACATTTCTGGGGGTAAAGTTTGCGACGCCCTAGCAACCGAAAGAGAGAACAAAACGGTGCGAGAGAGAAGGATCAAAGACGGCAAAGATAAGAACTTACCGATGACATGGAGCTGCAGCTCCTGCGCTCCACCCATGTCCGAGACAGAGAGAGAGAGAGAGAGAGAGAGAGAGAGAGAGAGAGAGAATAAATGGAGGAGAGATTGGGTTGGGGAGAGGGGGCAGGGGGCGTGGGAGTCAGTGTCAGGAGTGAATACAATAATAGAAGAAAGAGCAAAAAGGAGGAGGGATACTTGGAAAATACATCCCAATCGTCAAACAGATTGGTAAGCCTGCCCACTCTCCACTTTCAACACACTGCCTCATCTCAATCAATAATTAAGCACGTCCTTCGTCATATCTAAGGGAAGACCAGTCGTCGATAATTAAGCACCAAATGTTCGTATTTTCCCTCTTCTATGGAGCAGTCAATCCTCAGCAACTTGCTCGAATGACATTTTTTATGCCAAATATTCAAATCAGGGCTGCATGTATGGCGGATTGATGCGACAATTTGAAGAACTTTTACGAAAACTAGGGATGGACATTTCAAAGCCATAAACTAAATGAACCCGGTTCTACGTGGGTACACTAATCTTTTATTGTTTAGGAAAAGACATTTAAAATTAAATGCATTGAAGTTTTGCAGTTGGAACTATTCGAATGTTTGAATCCACGTCAAACACCTTCATATTTCCCCATCAAATAAAATAAAAACAATTAAATAACAGAAGCTTTGTTCAAACTAGATGATAACATAAAATTCAAACTGGGCAGCCGACATCGTTTTAATCTATGCTTCCACGTTCTCATTCAAACCTGAATAATGCCTATAACTACTCTTGAGATAAGAATCCAGTTTCATCTTAAACTTTGTCGTCCAACACACATGTGATCGATTCAAAATGATATACCGATTTCATCAAAGCAGGTTTACGCGTCCAAATACTTTTCAAACACTCAGGAAAATCCCAGTGAGAGGAAGAACAATTTTTCAATGAACTTTCAGTGTGTATAAGCTGTAAAAATAAGGTGTGAGAATACATTGAGATTTTTAAGGAGACGGAAGAAGAGTCCACTTTCACCAGACTTTCCATTTATCACTGATTTACAGAACAAAATCAGGCCTTGTAGCAAAAATGTGTTCTCACCTGCGCTCAGATTGAAAATGACATCCGAAGATGATTGACCAATTTTTATTGTAACATCTTTCAATTAATCTTGCCTGTCCATCTGAAATTTCAAGCCTGAAGAGCAAATATTGGACTTGATCAATAAATACACAGAATCATAAGAATAGATGTTTCAGGATAAGAATCAGCAAGCTATCACTTCAAATAAATAATTACGATTAAATCAGATCTCGGTGCAGGAAAAATTAAAAGACGAAGCTTAGAGTGCGGAAAAATGCTCACCGACATAAAACCAATCTGAAGAAGAATAAATGAGATTAAGTACAAACACAATGAAATAGCAGCACCAGCAACGATATTATGCAGTAACCGCCGATTATCTTTAGTTGGCACAAATGCTGCCTTGAGTATATTAGTTAATTCAAAGAGCCGATATGACACCTGTCACGTAGATTACATAATCAGTAAACTGTCATTTCTTAGTGTGCTTCTGACTCTTAGTATATTTGAACCAAAAGAGATTTAGCTTACCAAGACGTAGACAGCAGTTGTTAGGGTGAAGTTGAGAAGGGGATAGTCTGGTATGACTGAAAGAAGCCATTTTGGCTGTCCGTTGGGAACATTTGATCTGCGGATGTTAACAACAAAACATTGTAACTCCTCTCTTCACATTTGATCGTGAAAAAAACTATGATTGACTAAAACAAAAATAACTAAATTTAGCATAAGTTACTATATTGATTCGTCTACTTCAACATTAAGGTGAAAATGAAATATTGAGGATGCAATTTTACTTCAACATTAAGGTGAAAATGAACTATTGAGGATGCAATTTATTTCTTATTCAGTAATTAATCAAGGAAGATGCAATTTGTGATGTATAATAGAGAATTAAGAGATTGAAGTAAAAGTTAGAAAACCAAGATATATAAGAAAAACAGAAAAAACCATGAATAATTTCCATGGCGCTCCACTGACCTTAACCAAATGTGGAACTGTGAAATATATGTTTCCAATGTTATCTTGCCGAGCCACCTATAGCATTACAAGGTGACATAATTATAAGTAGAATAAAAACAGATAAAGTTAAAGGCATGGGCTTTCACAACTCATCAAAAGAGAGAGAAGGAACATACGCAAAGAGGGTCAAAGAATAGCTTCGAAACTGGTGGGAGAAATTTCGCAAACAAATATAAACACTATAACCACAACCAAGAAGAGGCAGCGATGAGATTATAATTCCAAAAAAAATGATTCCTATAAGCACATTACACTATGAAAAAAACTGATATCCCATAAAAGTTCTCAAAAAATAAACATGAATTTAAACTCACGTTATGGGAATCCATGATGTGTAGGGATGGAGCTTATTATATGAAATTTTATCCAGTTTGTAGATGTACTCATACCATAGGTAACCAACCTAGTTTAATCAGAATGGAGAAGACAGGTCAATTCAAAGTCGACAAAAAAATTCAAAAGCAAGTAAAACGTAAATTGTAATCACAAAATCACGTCACTTACCAATAAGCTAATTAACACGATGCTTGTTTTCACTGAGACTCTTTTTTTGGTCTCAGCTTCTTCCAATTTTTCCATCCATTTTTCCACCTATTAATACATTTCAATAAATATCCAGCTATGAGAAAAAAAATAGAAAAAATTATAATACATTTAAGATTTACATTGGGGTGATAATATGCATATATCATCCCGATAATCCATATATAGCGATCTAATCCAGAACGGAAGTGCCACTCATGGAGTCGAGAAAGATCAGGTTTTGCAGGATCAGTATACCCTGCCGACAGAAGGGAGAAGGGAAGAAAGCAGAAATCAATCGCTAAGCTAAATTTATTTCTTGACTAAAATTCAAATTGAACTAAAAGGAAATTTTATAACACCACAACATGAAAAAGATCTGGTAGAAAAGTGAAATACCACATCATATATTGATATCAGAAAAAGGAGTAGATGCAAAAAAATATTAGAAAGTTAGAGCCAAAAAGGCATTTTCATGGTTATAGGACAAGATCAATTACAATAAAGTCACGCAACAAGTATAACATGTTATGACCTTCCTCAACTCCTGCACTTCACTTGAGGTGCTTCACTCGGATCTTCTCCCGGTCAGTTTTTTTTCCCGATCAGAACTCTCAAGCCAAGAGAAATCGTAATAGAAAGTGGCATATAGCACCCGGCAACAAGGTTCGGTCTCTAATAATTATATCATGGGGAGATTCGAACTTTGCACATATGCCCTAAGGGTACAAGTTCTTTAACCATGGTGAAATTATTAGGCACCAAACCTTGTCACCTGGTGGTATGGGTCACCCTATGTTACGATTTCTTTAAGCCTGGGGGCTCTGATCGAGAAAAGAGGCTAACCGGGAGAAGGCCCGAGTGAAGCACTCCGAGTGAAGTACGGGAGAGAGGAAGGTCTTAACGTAAAATGTATAAAGCTACATTGGTAACATTAAGTACAATCTGACTACAAGAAACTTCCAAACAAATCAGTAGATGAAAGGTGTTTTAAGCAAAATAAATAGGAAATTGAGAGAATTACTAACCTAAAAGGAACATTAGTGGACTCCAGAATATTTCAAACACTCCAGGAATATCCCAAATTACAATAACCACCAAGAAGCAGGCAAGAATTTTCACAGCCATCACCGATTTTATCTCATTATACTTGTTGAAAATACCAAGCGCTCCATAAACCATAACAGTAAAAAGTGTATGCATGGGGCAGATATAGTACAACATATAGTCATTGTTAAGAACAATACAGCAAAATGCCACAACAAAGTTTAAACGCCACATCATCTGCACACGAAAATTTACAAAACTTAGAGATCATTTTAAAAGGCGAGAACTGACCAAAAGTTCAAAATTAAAGAGTCACCTGAGCAAAACGAGCAAGACTGAAATCTTTTCTGATGTAATAATAGGAGAAGTTTCCAAATCCAGTCATCCAAACATATGCAGCAATAAAGACACGAATAGCATTGTATATCTCCGTCGCAGCAAAATAATGGTACATTAAAAAGAGGACCTGTTTAAACAGCTAAACATCATATGACAATCATTGTAGCTAAGGCAGAATTATATTTATGCAATACATTGAGCCATAGAGATATATAACAAGTCTCCTCATCAAACCATTATGCTAAAACAACATCGCAGATCTAAATAATGAAGGCTGCAGAGATGTAAAGATGAGTAGTAGATCAGCATAACCAAAAGAAAAAAAAGGCTAAAGTCAATCTACAACATTGACAATAGGGTGTTCTGCAGAGGCTAGAATTATGAACAGGAACTTGCCTGCATTAACCCTTTCCATTCCTCTGTTTGATGACGATTAAGATAAAGTATGGCTTTTCCGGAAAATGCTGACTTATCATTATGCTTCTTCAAAGAAGTCATCACTGAAACTATGATGAGAATAACATATAGGAAGAGGAACAGGTCACGGTTGTAATTCTGTCAAACAAAAATTTTGTGAGGTTCAGATAAATCAATTGGAGTGCAACTATCAATTTGACCATAATAATCACAATTAACATGATGTACATACTTCTTCCAAGATAATCTCATCTGCTAAACATCGAATTATTAAAAGATGTAATATTTCTACCTCGCTTATCACATCTCAGTCTTTATAAAATATAGATAAAGGGGAAAACCATTCAGTTTCAGAAGTTGACAAGAAAAAAAGGATGATTAGTAATAACTAATACAATGACAGAGTGCATGCACAGTTACTGAAGGAAAGCTTTTTGTACACAAGTTATCATCAGATTACTTTTTAAGACCAAGGTATGTAAAGAATACAAATAATCCCAGTGTGCATGAGTCATAGCAAAATCAATTTATAAGTCCATCTACTACCCAAGATCTGATGACAACTTGTAAACATCTTGTATTGAACGAAAAGTGACAATCTTGAGTATAGGATCAAACAATTGCAGAACCATAATGAAGATTACTGCATATTGTAATTTTGGTTTTAGATCCCAAAATTCACATGTCACATATACATTGCCACAAAGAACGAGGATAAAAGTACCTTCTTGGTCTCTCCTAATATGTTTGTGCGATCACATATGTAAAAGTATACCATAATTATTCCAAACTCAGACCTGCAAATTACATTTTATCATTAAGTCTATTGTAACAGCACTTTTTCATAACGTCATCTGTGTGATAATGATATAAAACTTTATGATAATGGTATCAACTTACATTGTTCTCAATATGACGCGGTTTTCCAATAAGAAAGAATCTTCTAATGTAATAAATCTAGAAATGGAAAATGTTGGAAAAAAAAACTCATAATCAACACAAAGATACTATAAATAAACATAAAGATATCGACAAATTCTAAATTAACCTAATTAAGTTTAATTTTATGGATGTAGTATGAAACTTTGCAGATGATGATCTTGACAAGCCTCCTTCAAGAAAAACAGTACGGTCATCTTCTTTAGTCGTCTCTGCTTCCAACTCAACCAGATTATTGTCAGAGTGACTGCAGCCACAAAACCAAACTTTTCAGATTTATAAGCTTGAAACCAATAAAGCCTACCCAATTCCCTCCATTATTTATTTGAAATTGTAACAAACTTTTGCAGCTAATAATAAGAGAGAACAGCTCGAGAACATATTGCAGCATTGATGCAGAAAGACATTATTGTTGAGCATATGACTTCATTTCAAAATTCATAAATGAATAAAATACAAACATGTTATGCATGTTAAAAGATATAGCTTACTTACACTTTTGAAGGAGATGACGATTTCTTGTGCTCCAGAAACTCTGAATATATCCACGCAACAAACACTGGGATTATCCCAAGTAAAAAACAAACCTGGAAATGACACCGTTCTAGCTTCAATATTTAGAGGATGTTTATTGATGTTCAGCCATATGCTATACTAGAAACTGGTTCTTTGAGGATTAAAATGAACATTCTAGCATAGCTCAACCATTCAATTCAGAGATTGTTGTATAATCAAAACAAATAAAGACAAACTTAGAATCATCAAATAGAAAATGATGAAAAAACTGAATTTTGAACATCTATTTAGACCTCTTACAAAAACGTTCCACGGAATATTTATAAATTTATCTCCAATAGATAATGCCTTCCTCATACATAATTCATAGCAGAGTGATGGATTCAAAGAGAAAACGAACACATCCATCGACCCACCTAACATGTATAATGTATTCTCACTCGTATGGTTTTTAAGACTTTCTTTATTAGTCGGAAAAAAGACAAGATCGGGTGTGAAATGCAAGACAAGGGGTTTTAATAATTTGAGAACCAAGAAATTGCAAATACAAAAAAAAAAAGTTTCATTTGGGTGAAATTTAACCACGCTAAAATTTTCAATAAGGTCACTGGTCATTCTTAAAGATGGAGCAACAATTGCAACAGGCAATAAGAGAAAACGAAAATGAATCGTACCTGCCCGGGATTCATCCCTCCTGAATCTTCCATTGCCACCTTAGTACCACAAAAATTCGAAACAGAAATATTAAGTTTACTAACAACTAAGAAAGCGTTTTTATTTTCATGAAATCGTCCTTATGGCCGCAAATCGGCGTAGAACAAAAGAAAAAACAGAAATGCGGATCGACTGAGAAGGTCACTGGTGCAATGATAAGCTAAACGGAACAAAACGCACCAGGGACGTCAGAAATGTACACCGATGCGTGATAGCATGCCCTAGCCGGAAAACCAGAGGAGGAAGGAAGCAGGAGAAGGAATGAGAGGAGGATGCAAACAACGAAGAAAAGGAGGAGAGGAAAACCTTCGCTTCAAGAAAGGAGAAAATGTCGGCCGGCACGTCGCTCTCTTTGGGTAGAGATGGATCGGGAATGGAGGTTGGTCGGGTGGGTGTCGGTTCGCTCTCGCTCAGAATCTGAGGAGGTTGGTTTTATGTACATTAACTCCCTTCTTTCATACCTTATTTATCTTAATTAACATTAAGGCTAGTGTGGACATTGCAATTTGCACCTATAAGTAACTCCCTTCAATTTTCGATTTTTTAACTTACTTTAAAGATTTTATTGTAGTTTCGATAAGCCCAAAATTGTAGAAATGTAGGCCAGTAGACTTGTTATTCGTTTACCTTCACAAACATTTTCAGAGCAAAACGAGGTAACACACGTGGTCGAAAGCAACCTAGATATCCGAGCATACGCAGAGGTAAATAGGGGCTGTGCTTCCCACTTCTATCCATCTTCAAGAAGACCAACTTCACTCCTGGCCACGAACGAAAATGAGTATCCCCTGTTGCTCAATCATTTCTTAATTTCGTTTTGGCTAGGTTTAATGTCTGTTTTCATTGATTTTGGCTCCATTTTAATCTGTCTTGCTCTGTTTTATAATCCAACAGCACCAAAAAGTTTGCAACTACGAGGAATTCTCAAGAAATTAGGAAAAAAATGAATGGCAAGAATAAGCGCAGATCTAATTACCATCACTACCAAACTCCAATTATCTACTCAATAGTGTTCACAATAACTTTCGACTTTCGGTCACAGATCAAACATCTTACTTTCTTTTAGTAGAATATCAACGATTACATAGAAGAGGCAACCCAAGATAGTGATAAAGAAGAAAACAAACGACAATTTTACATCTCACTCCCGTACATTAATACGACCGCGTATGCCAATCATTCATTAGCTAATCGTCGTCCTCCAACACACTACGCCGCCTCTGGATCTGAAGTTACAGATAATAGAGTTCAGCAGAAAGTTTGAACTGTGAATATAAATACTTTTAAGTCAATTACTCACAGTGACTTTGGTTTGTTTACTTGTTTGAGTGTTGATCTGTTCCAGCAAAGTTATTAGCCTTTCTTCCGATACCTGAAACAACGAAACAACAAAAAAGGTTATCTAGCTCTGATTCTGATGCTTATTACATTGAAAGTACAACTATATAATTCAAAGTTTCCACAGCGTGGAAAGCAGAGGCAATACCTTCTCCACTATTTGACCAGTTTGAGCAGCTCTGAGTAAAACATCTTCAACACCCCTAGCCTTCTCTGGCTTCACTAGAGCAATTCGAGAAACTGCAGAAAAAGCAAAGTGGTTGACAAGTAATATGGAGGCAAATAGTTTTGTGCTGTAGGAATAAGCTGAGCTATAACCATGAACGAAAAAATGATCAGTTTAATGCCCTCACTGTCATTTGGAAACACCTCCAATAGCGAAGAAGATACATTCTCAGAAGAAGAAACGACAAGGAGACCAATGACACGTGGTATAAATCAGATGTGCAAGGCAGATACAAGGAAGTTTGATACGGGAAGTTAGGAGAAAACACACATTTCATTTAGTGTTGTGTATTTTCACTTTTCTTTAGTTGGACTGTCAATTTTTGTTACTAAGAAGTTTGTCACATTTGTACCCAAATCTGTCAACCTACAACCGTCGAGTACTCCTAAGGTATGCAGAATGAAAGTACTACTTTAAAACCTACGTCTTTCTCGTGCTTCAGCAGACAAGATCTGGCTCAACATCACCTGCCTTCTTTCCTCCGCTTCCCTAATAAGGATAGCTTTTAGAATTAGATTTCAAATGTTTTGGATTCAAATAGTGCGCTCAATGAATAGATATCAAATGCAACAATGTTGAAAATTTTAAAATAAAAGTCATAATAAGAAACCTCCGAGCATCTTCTTGAGCTTTCTGCTGTTCCACGTTTTGTTGGTTTCCTGGACCCTTATAATCCAAAAGATGAGATTCACATTCATAGTTTCATTGATGTAACAAAAATTATAATTAGATCTTTACCACACCACGCTGGGCCATAAGCTCTTGCATCCTCCTTTGTCTAATTGCTTCTAACTCAGGATCAGCCTATTCAAAGACAACGTTGATGAAAAAATTTCGTCCATAATCTAATAATAAAACTAATGTCAAGGAAACACATGCTGAAAGAGAGAGCACCCAAACCCATTGCCCAGCACAGATGTTTAGTTGAGATTTTACTCTGATGCTTAGACTGTTGCTACAGTTTCACATAATAGTTCCAGTACAGTCTTCAGTTAAGAACGGGTACATGCTAAAATTTTTCATTTAATGAAAAAATAAAATACTTGTGCTTACAGATCAATTATTGATCTTTTTCCAAATGATTACTGAAAAAATTGAAAATTTTTGTACATAAGATTTTCCTTATAGAAACAATACGTTTTTTTTTGTAAGAGAATGAGTCAACTTCATGCCTATGCCCCTTCATGTCTTTAAGGTAAATTCTGTCGAACATCATTACCAGCCACGGACTGATCTTGATGAAAAAAGAAAATACTTGGGCTGACAGATCAAGTATTGAACTTGATGGGTTCAAGATTCGTTCTCAACATGAATATTTCAACCATATCCTTCACTCCACCAATTTACATGACATTAATGCATGGGATAAATGTTCCCAAAACAGCATCAAACCACAAAAAAAAAAAGTATTAGCATTGGATTTATCCAAGTCCCTTAAACAGCATAGCGCAGACTGGTCAATTAGAGACTATACGATAAAAACAGCTATGAGAAAACGCATTGTTAAAGCATGACCTAAAAGAGTCATGGATTTTATGAATGACCACCGAGTGAAACAAAATCCACATAAGATTGAGAATATTGCCATAAAAATCAGGCGAGAATGATACAAGATCCAATTACCCTTAAGTTAAAGAGAATAAATAAATAAAACAAGTCAAACAACAAAATAGAGATCTAAAAATGACGGTGTGATGAAACAAGGGGAAAGAAAGTGAAAGGCGTACCATTAGTTGGAGAATGAGTTGATATGGAGTAGATCGGAAACTATTTCTTCTACTTCACGGGATTGAGGGGGAAACTGGATGAGATTCTCTCGCCAACCAGGGTTTGCGTTCCCTGAACGCGATTTGTGAGGCTCGAACAGTATACATATATCTCACCAGTCGTTTTACCGCAAAACAAACCGCATCACATTTCATGAAAAGTAGCCACCTTTTTTGAAAATAAAACTGAAACCTAGCCACTACCATGAGAGAAATGACATCATTACCCTTGCGTCGGCAATAAGTGCAGATTAGAAATGATTAATTTCTGAGATAAAAATGAATATCCAATGGCGAGAAAGAAAGAAAGAGAAAAAGCGAGGCTCTTCTTCCTCGCTGGTTGCTTGCATGCATTATTATCCAACTGCGCCCATTTCCCCATTTCTCAAGTTTTCTCGTATTCCTTATCCCCCCCTCCCTTTTGCAAGCACTGCTTCCAGCTCCATTAATGCGGCTTCTCCCTCTCCATTTCTAACCAGCAACAACATTTCTCATCCTTCAAATTGGAGAGATGAGTATTGTGAATGGGATCCTCAAGAACTTTCTCTTCATTTTCTTGTGTGTTTTCCTCACTTCAAGCCCAGGTTAGTCATCAACATTTACACTTCCTTTGTTGTGTCATTCCATTTTCGAACACGACTTTGTTTTATCGAATCTCAGCCATGCCAACTCAGTTCCCACGCGTAAATCCGACATCTCCTCCAACGATGATTCCAGCAACCTCAACTCCAGCAGCGTCATGGTGCGTGGCAAATGTAGCAGCTTCACAGGTTGCTTTACAAGTCGGTCTAGACTATGCTTGTGGGTATGGAGGTTCTGATTGTTCGGCCATCCTACCGGGAGGAAGTTGCTACGAGCCAAACACCGTGTCAGACCATGCTTCTTATGCCTTCAACCAGTATTATCAGAAGAATCCAGCCCCCACCAGCTGCGTCTTTGGGGGAACTTCACAGCTCACAAACATTGACCCCAGTATGACCTTCCATCATCAACCCTCTTCGCAAATCTTGTTACCATAATCTTTGCTGTTTGCATTACTAGTTCTTGAAAGCTGTTTCTTCCATGGTCATCGCAGGTCATAACAATTGTCGCTACACTTTGCCTCGAACCCTCTCAAGGTAATTTTGAAGCCTACCTTTTTCCTTTTCCATTTCTAAAAACAAATGCAATAACCTGATTCAATTACACAAGCTCAGCACGACTTCAGCAGTGATTCCCACCCCTTTGGGGACACGAATGCCCACCGGAGCTACGATTTATGGTTCGGAATCGGCAGCAAAATCTAGCTCACCCGCATTGCCACCAAATTACTATATTGTACTCCCCACAATGGCCACCCTCCTACCGTTGGTGTTTTTGACGTATCATTAGCCAAACTTTGTTTATAGAATAAGCATAACTCCCATGACAATTTACTACTGTAAAAGTTGCAAGAGCTCAGTGTAAAAGTTGCAAGAATTATGTTGCTCTACAAGAATTATATTGCACAATATTATAATTCATATACACCCCCTTGTGAATATAATTACAACAAAACAATTGAATCGTTCTATACAACTAACTACCACCAAAAATTAGACAAAGGACTCCATAGAGACGTCAACAGGCGGAATAGAAAGAAAACAAGAACCTGGAACTGACCCAAAAAACATAGCAGTTTATTCTGTAATTGGTCATCAAATGAGAGTGATAGAGAAGAGCTACTCTAGATTCAAGCTATGACATGTAGGTCCGTTATTCCTCATTACCAAATCGACGAGCAATTATTGGTCGCACGTCCTCTACGTCAACCAGAGTCTCCAAAAAGGGAAGTAATGAAAGAAGACTACTATCTGTTGGATCATCAAACCAACTCTTAATAGGAATTCCATTATTCACTTGTAACTGGAATACCTGAAACATCACCAACAAGTCTTTCAGTAATTCATCTAATTTATTGTGTATCAATTTCCTGCCAGTAATCTGTAAACAAAATTAAATGTATGCATGTGATGTAGATTTCTCAGAAGTAGGCTTACTGTGCAAAATAATTTCATCTTAAAATACTTTGAACCAAGCAGCCACCAAATTATTAATGACAAACAGTAAACTGCTAGATGTTGTACCTGGGGATTATTATCAATAATCACAACTTTAGCAAGATCAATGTCTAATACTGCCAAATCTTTAGTGTAATTTCCATCTGCAAAAGTGCAAGATTCACGATAAACACGCCTCAAAATAAGCCTTCCTTCTGGATCTATTCTATTAAGCACTTGTTCTGCATAAATACTTTGGCTCGCTGTAAAAATGACAAGTTCAAACATCTCTGCAACCCTTTCCAAGAATAATTGGAGATACGGCCTCTTCTTAACACATACAACTTGCTCTTTCATGTTGAAGAATACTGTAAAGCTGAAATCTTTATCATCAAGATAGTCCAATGTGGAATGAACCAGTGTTTCTGCAAGTAGAAGATAGACCGACTCAATAGTCAACATCAAAGACTGGAAGATGGACAATCAAGTTGACTAACTAGTCCAAGTCAACCCATTATTTGACTCAACAAAATTTATTTCTAAATTTTTCCCCAAGTCAAGTCAAGCATTATTATTTCCCGAATGTTCCCATCTCCAAAATTTATTTCTAAAATTAATCAAGACAATATCTTACCATCTAAATCAAGTACCAAAGTCACAGCTTTTTTAATTGGAGTTTCACGAGAAAAAATATTTGGCTGAAAGTTTGATGCCCCATCTGATATTTCTGGTAAATTCTTTATGAACAATTGAGGATCAAAAGACTCGGCATGATCTGAATTGGAATTCGAGTTGAAATCCTGGTTCAGAGGCTTCATTTGCTCAATTGCATGGCATAATTCCCCATCAGCAACAACAGTCAAAGCTTCTTCAGAAAATTTAACATCTGACAGATTGCTTACCTTAATGGTATCCTCCAAAAAGGGCAATATCATGTATTGATCTGTAATATCAAACAACATGCTAGTCTCGACATATTTGTAACTCTGGAAGTCATTGATGTCACTAATATCAACATTCATATTGAAAGGTAGACCAGAGAGTATCATGTCAGAAACGTAAAAATCTGACACATCACAAGTTTGATAATCCAGCGAGCTTCTATCATTGAAACTGACATGAGCTCCCAAGAATGACATGTAAGCTTCTTCATTGCTCCCTGATACAAATGTATAAGAAGCAACAAGATGTTGGATACCATCTCTTCAAAAGGTAATACAATGACATAAGATACCTTTACCATTTTCAAACTAGAAACAAAAAGAACATAAATGATATAAGATAGTTTAGAAATTTAATACAATGCTTATGCATATTTACATTTCTAGGCAATGTATCCATAGTCAAACAAAAATAAAAAAATATAGAGTCAACAGATAGCACATGGCATTTCATCAGTGAAAGCATGAGTTTCGTAAGAAGAAAAAGAGTTGAATGAAACAACAAGGAACTTTATACCTTCATATATGTAAGTCTTTGACTCTCTTTGGAGTTCAAAAGTCTCCAAGATAGGAGAAAAAATTGTCTCCATGTCCGAGAGGTAGGGTAGGGGAAAGTCCTGCAAATTTGAAAACCAACAATACTATATTCAACGGTGCTATCGCCAAAAATAATATTGAAAAGAGATAATATCTAGAAACAGTTTATGAATAGCTAAGAATAAGTTACATCTCGTTATAAAGCTTAAACATCCACCAGTACTATGATCATCCAAAGATCTGTTTCACAAGTTGTTTTTCAGCTAACTTCCTAATCCCACAAAAAGCTCTCAACAAATCCCAAAAGGTACCTTGTGTATATTCATTGACAATCAACACGACTGAACAATATTACTGTGAGATAAGGCTAAAAACAAGATATCATAGACAGATATGACGAACATAATGGCCTCCCCACAAACATTTGCAATCATTTACAATCTAATGAAACAAAAGTATTGTAGCATCTATGGGTTCCAATTTTTTTTTATAAAAAACGTATACCATTTTATCCATGGCTGCAGAATCAACTGAAATGGATGGTTGCTTCTGCAACTGAGAAATTCCATCATCAGGCATCCCCTCCCCTGCAATGACTTCATCGATTCTGCCGTCATTAGAGAATACCGGCATGCTCATTGAAACTACAATCCTCGAAAATAAAAATGTCAAAAGAAAAACTACATAAAACTTATGTAATAGCTCCTACGTCCACAGAAAATTAAAACAAGTCTTTAAAGTAGTTTATGCAGTTGAATAAACAACCATAAATAAATAATAAGGAAACGATAGTTTTTGTATGACTTCAATAGCTTTCGAATGCCTATGGTTCATGACATAAAGGACTTACAATACATTTTCTATATAAACCATAAACTCTTCTAAATTCAAACAAAATGCGCAGTAAAATAACAACCCAATAAATCACAAGTCAACCTCAGTTTTTTTTCTGAGTAATAACAAATGTGAAAAATGTTCAACAAGCCATATGCGACTAGCCTCTAAACATAATCTGATGCTAATCGCATGTTGGAAACAAATTGACAAGCATAGCATGGTGCTAGAGATATGTGTATAATAAACAGAACCTGAAAAACTTCAATATCCAGCATTTCTTACCATCTTCACATTTCTGAGGACAAGAATCAACTTCTTTGGAGAGTGCAGAAATCCTGACACGAGAGCATGTTTTCTTGGAGATCATACTGGGTTTTTGACATATACGAAGACCATTTTTTTCACTCAAACATCTTGGGTTTAGTTTGGTCTTCATTTTTACCGATGGCATTTGGCATTGACCTTTGATGTATACAACTGATATGAATCAGCAGCATCAGCGGGGAAAAATGACCCTACAAAATCAAAAAAGGTAAAGGATGACTTTCACAAAAGCAACAACCTACTTGGAATTGTAGTTTAGAAACACAAATCGAGAGCAGTACTCTTCATTATAATAGCCAATAAAAGGGGAAAAAGGTCAAAGCCAATGAAACTGAGGGATACATCTGTGGTCTAAAAATTTCATGGAAAACTTTAGTGATGAGCTCGGACGTCGAATAATGGACAAATGATTTAACGATTATCCATGAGCATTTTTTTTTTCTTGAAAAAATCAGTACTTTCAAAGAAAATTTAGCAATCAATTTCAGTGATCGCGCAGTGCGACAAGTAAAAATGATTTTTTATTAAAAATCGAAGCATCCAACTATTTTACTATCATGATCGGAACAGATAATTGAGAGAAGGAGAATTTTTCAAACGAAAAAAAAGCAGAAATTCTCCAGAAGAAAACAACAAACACACTAAATTCTCGAACAAATCACCCAAATACAAAATTACGCCAGTAAACAAGCACAAATCAAAGTCAAGACCGGCAATTTACATTAGCACTATAAATTATGATCACATGTTGCAAAAAGAAGGAAGTAAGCAAGAAACAAAACTGAAACATACCAATACCCAACTAAAAACCTAGAGAGATCAGCAGGAGACAAGATCATTCGCACAGTAAGAAACGCTGAAAACAAATTAATAAAGAAAGATAGCAAGGAATGATCTTGAAGTAGATAAATCAGAAGCAGAACAAAGACTAGAAATTCAACTCCAGAACGACGAAGCAAGAAAATGGAAGTCCAGAAACTAGCTCTCTCTCCTCTCTCTGAGTCTCTTTTCTCTCTCTAAAAGCTGTATCATGAAGGGTCAGGGAGAGAAAATGTCGGCTTTCTTGGATCATACAGACGGCTGCGATGGGATTCAGAAAGTGTTTTGCGCCAATATAATTTTGCCACATACCTGGTGGAACCAGCTAAGCATGACGCTTTGCCACGTGCAGCCTCAAGGGAATGTTGCCCAAACCCACGCTCTCTTGAGCGCGTCATATTTCCAAGCTCATCGAATTTCTATTGGGCCATTGAAATAGCAGCTATATTTTAAATATAAAACTTTGAAACTAGGGAAGGCCGGCCTAATTGTAATTGGGCCTGGCGAAGCGTCCATTGAAAAACCCTAATTCCCAGTTCCGGTTATAAATCTCTAACAAACCCCGCAATTCTACTCCAAGCACCCGCCCCCCAGTCCTCTGTATTTGTTTTCTCGCGTCAAAGCTTTCAGTTTTGAACTACTTACTTGACCCTCTTTCTAACTTGTCTCTCTGCATGCTCTATAGTGATTACTGATTGGTTCAGAGATCGGAAATCTGAACCTGTTTCTTTTTTATTTAGATTTTTGATGCGGATGCATTCAATTTCTTCGATTTTATCAGTTGTTGGAGGAAGTTTATGTTTTGCCAGTTCAAGTTGGTGACCGTAATTAGTATTTAATCTGATCTATCTTGAATTCATTTAAGTTTACGTGAAAGAAAAGTGCTTTTTGTTTGCGTCTGTTCATCAATGTCAAGACCAAGAAATATGACATTCGCTCTCAGTTGTGGCTTAATTGCTCCAGTCGTTAGTGTTTTATCTGATCGTTTCAAAATCATTGGCGTAATTATTGACTTGAAGAGTATAAATGCACCAGGTATGATGATGTTAACCCAATTACTCTGTAATTGATGATGAAATATATCATGCACTACCATCTGACCAAAGGTGCAGATTGAAACGATGGATTATAAAGTATCTCAGCCCTTGGTATCTAATGTCCTGAATGAACAGATTGTTTCAGGACGTTTTGTTTCGGGGCACAAATCAATATAACACCAGTCTTGCTGGATCAAGTGTGATTGAGAATCCCCGATAGGATCAGGGGAAAGACACCGGAGATTCGACGGACGTTCAAGATTGAGAATGATTTTTCAAAGAAAGAAGAGAGAGAGCTTCGAAGATCTTCTCCTTTGGCATTCGAACGTCACGTCACGGATGATTGTTAATAACACCCACGGATGATCATTAATAACGCCGGGTCTTAGTTTCGTCATTGTTTTTGATTCTCCAACTAATCTATGTTTTTTTGTGAAAAATCAAATAAATTTGCGTTAGGTGCCCGGAACCTCACACACCCCCTCGTTTCGCCATGGAAATTCCCCAACTTTCCGCCGCTCTCGACCATGAGAAGCACGTCTATTCTGTGTGGGCCCTTCCGCCGGACGATGTTACAGCGCGCCTGAAGACTCTAATGGGCGGCCTCAGATCGGTGTTCGGCGGACCACCGTTCGAGCCGCACGTAACAGTCGTCGGAGCTATCAGCTTGACCGAAACCGATGCCCGCGGCAAGTTCAGATCCGCTTGCGAGGGTCTCAAGGCGTACGAAGCCGTTATCGATCGGGTGGCCACCGGCAGCTTCTTTTACCAGTGCGTTTTCCTCCTGATTCATCCTACACCTGAGGTAATTCTCATCTTGGGGATGCCTGGGTTCTGCTAAAGAACTTTAACGAAGGAGCCAGAAGCGCCGACAAACTGAAATTACTCCCAAATGGTGTTTATCGAGCCTTTTAATTGCTTTGATCTGGCTTCACGATAAAGGCAGTTCATTTGCTTGGTTTGTTTTCATGTTGACAATACTTTCGATTTAATCAAGCTGAAGAAACGGGTAAACAAGGTCAATCACTTTGACTAAAAACTGAATTAAGGTGCTCAGTGTCTGATCGCTTTTGATGCCTAACTACTGTCGATTTGATTTGGTTTCCATGGCTGACTCATTGTTCTGGTTCGGATTATGCCATTGCAGCACAAAATCTTTTGATTCCTTTTCCTGTCTGATTACCGCCCAATCTCTAGCTGAATTATCATTCTCAATTTGCAGGTGGTGGAAATTAGTGCACATTGCTGCAGCCATTTCGGGTACCAAGGTTTTGCTGGTATGTCTGATCTGTTTCTTCTACGAATTGAACCCTAGAAAATGTTGGAGATCATTTTGCAATGAACACTTTTTAAAATTTATCTTATGAATTCTTCAAATTTTGATCATGATATTCCCACTTCATGAATCTCAAATTTTGTCAGTGCCTTGTGTTCAAACTAGGGAGTTTAGTGACACTTAAGACTAGCATTACGTAATTAGATTATAGTCCAAAATACAGTTCTAGAGTATGCATAAACAATATAGATTACCATAGGCTACGAATTTAGCTCTAAATTCTGGTAATTAGGAGT